>CAJDSM010018554.1:0-13253 GCA_903981925.1 Ostrea lurida
GTGTACAGCATCATGATCTGTAATAGGTACAGCTGCAGTACACCATACTCCCATTCAGGTACCGACATGTTTTATGCTCTGCTGTGGACTTGAGAATTGTGTAATATATAATGCTTTTATTATATTGGACAAATAAAACATAAAACAGTATGCAAATGTCTCCTCTTTATTTTATGTATATTTACAGAAAAAACAGGGACCCTAGACCACAAAACTCACCATTATTTGATGGCTCAGCCTCATGCTGATAAACAACTATCACTCTACTGAAATCAAGCACTGACGTTTCATTTAACTCTCGCGTCCTTGTTATTCTGAATATAGAACATATTAAAGAATTTGCTTTGCGATGTTTGGCTCTGGATTTGGTTGAAACTGGTCCACTAGATGTGTGTAGTAAAAGTCGGAGATGGATTTGTTTACAAATAACAGACTTCAATCAGAAAAGCTCACTTGAGCTCAGATAAGCTAAAATTGTTTTTTAAGTTTGCTTCTTCACAACAACATAATCTGACGCTTCTGTCATCTGACAACACACAAGATTTGATGAAGCCATATTGTCCGTATGTCCAAATATCACAGACTTCTAATCACTCCTCGACTGCAGTAGAATTTTCCTCGGTGAACTTGGACAGGAATGGTTCTGGAGTAGGATCTCTTCCCATGAAAGTTCTGAATACAGTTTTTGGATCAACACCGGCTCCCATTGTTAAATAGGTGTCCCTAAATCTAAGAAGAGAAGACAATAAAAAAAAGTTTGTAGAATCGGATGAAGGATGTTGGTCATAAATAAGGCATATTCTATAAATCAAATTATACTTTCACCATAAAAATGTAAAAAAGACACTGTCAAAATTAATGAAGTCATGATGAGATATTTATCCATAGAGAAAACTGGATTTTTACCTTCTTCCTACAATGGCTAGTTTTTCATCATCATTAAGAACTTCTTTGAAAGCTGAAGCAGCATCAGTTGCAACCATCTTTTTGAAAAAAAGGACAATGAAAAAAAAATATATATCAGAAATCAGTACATGTACCCACCAAACTATGGAGAAATGAAATTTCATTCATCAATTTCTAATGAACTTACTTTAGCCCAAGTGTCAGCATAGTACAAACAGCTACTACCGCCTATGAAGATGTCATGAAACGTGCAAAATCTCTCGTCTTTCGGATGAAGTGGCATTGGCATGAACTCTTTGTAAAGCCTTCTAAACTGTTCAGGGGTAGACTCTGGGCTAAGAATAATTGGAGAATAAAGATCAGTAAAAACAATGGGAGAAAAGAGTGAAAAAAATCACAAGTGTTCAGGTGTATCTTGTTCAATAATGCTTACGTTTTAATAAATGTTCCGCGGGTTTCCCTGAAAAGTACACACAATGAAATTACAACATATTCTGATGCATTTTGATTTTCAGTGTGAATAAGTTTAATATATATGTTATATCATATTAATTTCTGCTGAATGATACATTTGAAGATAACCTAAGTAAGTCGAATGATATAAGAGCTTACTCTAAATAAAATTCCAAATCCAGGGCACTTTTGAAAACTTCATCTAGAACATCAAATGACTGCATATGCTGTTGTGCTGCAATGTGGTAATAGAGAAATTTCATTAATACAAGAAGAAAACCGATAAGTTAGGAAGAGACCATCATCGTCTTCAATTGACTAACACAGACTGAGAAATGATTACGTNGGAAGAGACCATCATCGTCTTCAATTGACTATAAACACAGACTGAGAAATGATTACGTAAGAGTGCCTACATTATTTGCTGGGCCTAAATAAACATTTTAAAATATCATCACGTGATGTAAAACCCTGACTGGTACAAAACATGTTATTCCTTTGTTTCAAACAAACTCAAGTTTAAGGTAATTTGAAAACTTTTTTTAAAATTTCTGTCTTTTGGCAGGCTATATTATGGCATTGGATTTCACGTCCATCTGTCCGTTTGTTAACTTTTTTCATGTCCGGGACTAAACTTTCCAGCTGAGGCCTTGGACTATCAAACCTGGTCAACTAATGCATCTTGAGGGAGAAGTGTGCCATTACCCTAAAATAGGTCACTGTCACCTCCATTTTGAATTTGATGGCTATACCTCAACAAAATACAGGGCTAGAAATAATTATTTTTATTCACTGGTCACTTGGGCCATCATTTTAAAATTTACTGGTCAATTGAAAAGTTTTACTGTCCCATCGGACCAGTGTGTATGAAAACCACTGCCCAAATTCCACATTTAAGTATAAACTGTTTTCATGATTAGGCCTAATAACCACTTATTAAACTAGCATCAACAGAACGTCATAGTTTGGTCGTTTTACATCCCGTCCATAATTTTTCACTCAATTTAAGACGTGTTAAGCTTCATTTGAAATACCACAACTTCAGGCTAGTTTTGCGCCTATTAGCCATTTTAATTTACATTCATATGTCGATTCATACATGCCACAGATTCACCCAAATTTGTTTCGTGCTTGACTTCTTTTTTTTATATTGAACACGAACATCAGTGGCTTATGTCTTGCGCTTTAGGTCGTGGCGGAGAGCGTTTTAACTTTTAACATGCTGGCGCCTGCTGCGACCTGGGATCTCCGATATTTATGCCATAAAAGAAAGATCCATGATTCTCATTTCTGAATGTTGAGTGTTTGGCAAAGGAGGATATTTAACATTTAAGGTCTTGGCACGGCTATGACACGAGTAGAGCTCGAACTTACCACCTCCCAGTTACAAGGAAAACATTATACATTAGCTTACGATTCTTAACCATATTTTTTGCTAATTCTTGAAATTATTCAGAGTCATTTGTTGAAAATATAATGTTACCGGATTTTGATTGATATATCGTAGTATATTGCTTAACGTCTCTGAATTAGAGGGCGTTGCAAGTAGACATCTAATTTCCGCCGAACAGTCGGACGCGCTTTCTTGAACATAATAATTCGGAACTCCTCCTGTGGTTTTTACCTGTTGCGTAGTGGATCATCCGAGGAATGCCGATGTATACGCCATTTACTAAACTCGCTCTTAAAGAGCATTCTTTATCTATATTGTGTTACTTCGTAGTACAACTTAACAAAAGTGGAAGTGCACGCGATAAAATTCTGGACGCGCACACATCTGAAATGTACTAGCGCCGATCATTGAGGGATTTTGATAACGAGTTATATTTACTAGCCCCAAGGACGCATGCTCTTTAGAAATCACTAGCCCAAACCCAAAATTTACTGGCCCCGGACCATACGGGCCATCGTTTATTTCGAGCCCTGAAATAGCGTCAAGATCTTATCTAGCACATTTGTGGCCTACAACCAACAAGCCTGGTCAGTTGATGCATCTTGTGGGGAGAGGTGTGACACCATCCACTATTATGTCACTATTGCCTCACTTTGGAATTTCTGCCTATATATAATCAATTTGTGTCTGTCATACCTTGTACACAGTAACACCTACCCATCCCGGCTTGGCTGATGCATCCATAGAAATGCATCATTTACATGTTGTTCCAGACAGGTATATCATGTCCCCTAGTGGTGCAATTTACTCAGTTGAAGTGGCATTCATATACCATCCTTTCAAATTACACATATTTTAAAGAATGGCTGCTTTCATTTCATTGAATTTCTTACCTCCAATCACCTTCTCTAACAATTCAGTTGAGATTTTTTTGCCAGAGGAGTAGTGGCTACTGAGCGACCGAAACACCTCTGGGAAGTACACCACATTCAGCAATGTGTAAGACACGATGTTCTGTGCATCGGGCTCCATGTATCTGTTTCCAGACAGCTCACTGTAAGGGGCCTTAGACAGGATACACTGGAGCATGCAGCCCATCTGTGTCAAATGTTTAAATGTCAAGTATATAAATAAAGTATTTGATTTCCCTATTTTCTGTCAAATTTTAGCAAAATAGAAATGTAAAAAAAAATACCGGTATCTTTCAATAATCGGAGCCATTATCAATATACTATGAATGGTTTATGGACAATATAATTTTATTCTAGCATAGTCCACTGATGTAAAATTTCCAATAAACCCATGGACCAAATGTTGTTTACCCTCACTGGTGTAAAGCGGATGCACGCACCATCCGGTACAGTGTACGTACATCCCAACATGGAAACAGGCGGTACCGGTTCACGAATCTTTGTCATTCAATATAAGTTTTAAACCCTTTTAATCTTTGAATTTTGCTCTCAACTTAATCATTCTGTATGTCTTAATTAATACACATGTACTCGTCACTACAAAGATTGATATAGAAGTATGAAATAAGTAATATTTCTTGACGAATCAAAAACGACGAAGATGTAGGTACCTGAAATCTTTGTATGACATCACATATGATGGTACATGCATCAGTTTTACACCAGTGACCCTAGCAACCGAGACTATCCCAGTAATATAGAGACCAAATCCATATAGTAGACAAGCGAGTTTTGACAAAATGCCATTGCAGTATTAAGGGGTTTACTGGGAATTGATTGTATAACCTAAAACCATCACAAAAATCAAATTAATTGACACTATGACCTTGTTAGAATTGTGGAAGACAATTCCTCCTACAGCCATTACTTCTTAATTTCTAGTGAATGTGATGTCATATTATTATCACTAAACAATTACATGTTGAGAGATTTCAGAACATGCAACATTTAATTTAACACCAAACAAGTTTAATTTATATATTCTTTCTGATGGCAGAATACATTTCCCACCAAATACAAATAATAACCAATGTCAAAAGAAGCAATGAAACTTACAGTCATGACAAAACTGTACATATCACCAATACTCAAGAGACAGGGTGTGTTTTGGTCTGATGGTGGTGAACTTCTCAACGAAGCATAGACCAAAGGTGTTGTTCCAACCAAAGAGCTTCTATCTGAAAAATGTGTATTAATCTTGGGTTATAATAATGGTTGTATATATTTACCTGCTACACAGGTGTACATGTAAATAGCCATGATGATCCATGGCATCTACAAAGAGATTTATACCAAGTACTGCCCTATTACTAAGGACTATATGTTAGAAGGGCTTTATCTGCCAGGATTATTCTGCCCACAAAATTTATTCATGCTCTCGTTTTAAAATGAAGTGTATTTTTGCAAGAATCACAGTTGATGTTTTCGGTTGGATCACACACTGTCACAGTGACTTTCTCCACCGACTTGGAGAATTCTGACATTTATACATATCTTATCTCAATATGATTTCTGTTTGTCTACAGCTACACTCTAAACAAATGTCACTTTATATGCTATATGCATTAGATGAGGTAAATTTTGTAAAATTTTATTGGACATCATGATCCTATATCAAATAAAACAAGATGTCGTTTCTTATAAAGCTTTTCTAGATTTTTAGTTTTACGGGGATCCAGAAAGTCTCCTGTATATGTTTAAATATCATTTATATTCACAATAATTATATGTAAGTACATATACATGTATGTTTTAAACACCCTTAGCTATTAATAACAGTTTCTTTGACATTTTAAAATTAGCCAACAATATTTCCAAATTTATCAAAAATGTGTTTCATTACAAAACCATTTTGTGCGGTACATCAGTTTTTTGAACATGTTTACCAATCAAAGTACTGTCATAATACACAGTATTTTCCCTCAAATTGACAGAACTTTTCAAATAATGGGAAAAGTTTCATTTTCATTATGTCATATTTAAATTGAATAATGACATCATCATAAAGATTATTTTTTAATTGTTTTCAATAAAGTGATATTCCTAAGTTTTATACAATATTTACAATATCTAACTTTTATTTTCCAAGTTATTTCGGGGGGGGGGGGGGGGTGGGGGGGGAGGTAGAAAATAGACACTCTCAAACAATTCTTAATATCAGAACAATATGTAAGTCATTAAGATTTGAAGTGTACCTCTTCCCATCTCATAGTAAGTATGGTCCACTTTACTATTTCTGGCATAAGGGTCTATATACATTGTTCCTGCAACAGTGCCTGAAATAGAAAAATGATCTATGTAGACGTAAATTTTGGTTCATACCAACATTTATTGAATTCAGTATACTTTTCCCACTCCATTTCTTACCATCTTCTTCTATAACATCAAACACTTCAACACTCTCATGCCAAGTGCTGCAATCATTTCGTTCCTGTCAACAAAATGTAAAAATATACAAGCTGTTCACATACCGTAAAACGAGAATATTTAGCGCACTATTTATTTCAGCACCTTTAGCACAGACCTACGATTGCACTAAATTAAGTTGTGTGCTAAAAATTCAGTGGCATTAAATCATTGACCAGGTGGTATCGTTGCACTAAAATAAATTTGAGCCAAAAGGTTTTCATTGCTGATTGTGCTAAAATATGTTTGCGCCAAATATTCTCGTTTTATAGTAGCTGATTTCACTTAAATACTGTAGCTTAGTTCAGGCTTTAACCATCTCTTGTATTTCAGTACTACACAATTATTTACTGTTTATTGATCTGTTCTTTTCCTGACCTCTTACCTGAAATTTAATACCAAACAGTTTGGTACAAAGACCAAAAAAATTGTCTCTGAATTTGGTATATGGGAAGTATTGCGAAAACTGACCAATGTCTTGCAGACTGAAATCAAACATGGCACTTCCATAAATCATCAACCAAGAATGACCATCAAAGACAAACATTAATGGTAAATGTAATAATATTTAATCATGATAAATTCTTATATATTTTTCCAAAAGATTTGATTTTGCACTTGGTTTAAAGCATAGGCACACGTTTCAGTATTACTTGTAAAGGTCTTCCATTCTCCTTTGCCGGAAATACTCCAGGTCCCACTGTTCTATTTCTGTTCTGTTGGAATATTCCTTCAGGATCTCAATGTCGTTCTTCACAATGTCGTACAGTTTGTTCTTCATCCTAATCATCAGTAAATAGTTCACAGAATCAAGCCTGCTATTGCAAATCATGCTGAACGTTTCATGCTGATAACATTTATTTACAAACACATTCAGGGATAGAAATTAACATTTAAATCCACATGCCGTTTGGACAAGTTTTCAACAGTGTCAATTTCTGTACACGTATCCACTGAATCGTGCTTATTCTACTTACATATCCAGCACACTGACAATGTTATCCATGCTTCCTGCCATTGTTCTTTCCAATACAAGATCAACATAACTTTTGTATCCTAACTTTGTGGCTAACAGGTGTCTGCAATCAAAATTGACAACATATGAGGATCTGTGCTATTCAGAGGTAAAGGAATACTGTTTGAGATGCATTAT
This sequence comes from Ostrea lurida, assembly GCA_903981925.1. Classification (NCBI taxonomy): domain Eukaryota; kingdom Metazoa; phylum Mollusca; class Bivalvia; order Ostreida; family Ostreidae; genus Ostrea; species Ostrea lurida. The sequence goes on from CAJDSM010018554.1 coordinate 7,283, forward strand.
ATAAACATTACAGAACGGTACCTGTTTTGAACAATTCCATGAATGGCATGTATATTGCTCGAGTGCCTTTCCATCATATCACTGCCAGCCAAGCTGACCTTTTTTATCCAGACTTCTTTCCTCAGTGTTCCTAGTCGACAATATTTTAGGATACCAGAATAAACTGCTGGATGATGAACAATTCTCCAAGGACCCTTTCTGGGATCAGAGCTGATATGAAAACAAAAAATATACAGTCATACATACATCTACACAATATATATACTGTAAAGGGGGAAATATTCACATGGGTTTTATTTTCGCTATATTCGCGATCATATCAACTATCGCGAAAATAAAACAACCGCGAAGTGCTGTTTTATGTATTGGGGTACAATATCTAAGTTTAGATATTTACTATCCGTGAAATTTAAACCATCGTGAAATGTTAAAAGATAATAATCGCGAAATTTTAGCCCCGCGAAATTAAAGCCCTTTACAGTACATGTACATACATGTATCTCATTTGGACTCTGCATACTTTAGACTACTTATATACATATGTACTTGCTCTTGCATAAATGCATCATAGAAACACATTTGATTCTTTGATATTCATCAAAATTGATGAAATGTCCAATATCAGATTTATAATTTACAAAACCATGGTATGATAATAATATGAACAGACTTTACAGAGACTAGAAATAATTATATAAGCTCTGAATATAAATAAGCATGCTGTTCAAAGTCTTACCCTGGAGGCACCATGTACTGTAGAACACCAAGAGGTATACCATGAATGTAACTCTCATCAATCTTACGAGAAGATAGACTTAAAGCATTGTCCATATTCTTCCTGAAAATAGTGAAATCAATTCCTTTACGGACAGTGACCCAGCCATGCATTTTTGTAAGTACATATTCATTATGCATTTTAATGATTCAGAAGTAGAATGTTTTAAATGTGCACCCAGAAGTACATTTTTATATGTACATATGTATTACCGGTATACATTTGATGACTCAGAAATACCGACACATTTTTGTATGTACATATGTATTATAAATTTGATGACTTAAAAATACTGGTACATTTTTGTATGTAAGTCCAGCGCTCATTACATGGCATTCGATATATCCGGCAAATTTGCCTAACGGCAGAATTTTGTTGGTAAAATCTGCACACTATTTATTTTCGCTTGATATAACGGCATATTCGCTTTGGCACGGAGTACTTATCGGTACAAATGTGCATTTTGCCACTATATAAAATCTGATATAACGGCAGGTTATCTGATATTCTTCAATGACCCATGTAAAAACATTTTCTATCAGCAATATTTTCACATTTAAGATTTTAAGAAATGAGAGAAAGGGAGACATGAGTGTATTTGTATCATAACTGAAAATAAACGCACGGTGAATGTTTACGGAGATCGTCATTGCATATTTGCTGGTGATTAAACAAAGGAATAACTTGTACTGTAAAATAAGCATTTGTTACAACGGCAGATTCGTTATAACGGCAAAATGATCGGAAACGAACGTGGCGCGTTGTAACGAGAGCTGACTGTATATATGTATTATAAATTTGATAACACAAAAGTACGTTAATTTTTTGTACATGTGTGACCTCTCATTACCTGTCATCCTTCAAGTTACAACAGAAATGCGGAACAGAATATCAATAGAAAATTAAACGTCAATGAAATTCCCATCATTTTACCTGTATTTATCTTGCTCCTTTAAGATCTTCTTTGTAATCGTGGAGAGCCCCTTCTTTTGTGCCTCCTTTAGCTCTGCTCCACTACGTATGAATTCATGGATATAGAGGTCAATTAATCGGGACTGGGCTTCTGTCAGGTTTCCATTATTTCTCACACTCTAAATATTAAAAAAAAAATTAAAAGGTCAGCAAACTTTCCAAATCCTTTGTGACAGTTAAAATGTCCTGCATGAATACAGACCAACTGATGAAATCTTAGATTTACCAGTAATGCTGTGTACAGACTCTTTCCAAACCACCTCTCTGATTCAACCTGACCGGCAACATCTAATGTCTGAAAGTAAATGAAAAGTAAATGAGTTATGCTTTAATATTTGTAGACATTCATGCTTCAGTTGCTTGGGAAATTAAATGTTTGAGAAAGTGAACAATGAAATAGATCATACCCAGTATAAATGCATTATCATTGAATGTATATTGTCGGTTTATACATGGGTTGTAGTGTTACTAGTGTACTTAATATGGTTTATACATGGCTAGTAAATTCCATGTGGGGTGAAGCTCAAGCCCAATATGGAATTCACATATAAACCATAGAAGGTATACTACAAACCAAGTAACATATCTTTACCGACTGCCTTTTTCAAATATTTAGATATATATGCTGATTGACATTTATATTACAAACACTATATTAATTCAAGGGTGATGAATAAAAAATAAACAAATTCAACAATACCAAACATTCGCGCAGGACTTAAGTTTTGTCACAAAACAATGGTCAATTTCCTGTAATAAAACGAGCAATTACCATTGAGAGCGTGTTTTGGTAAATCTTCTTTATGGAAATGAAGGAGGATAATATATGATGACTTGATGATTTCAATTCAAAAATAATATATGCTCTATTTTAGAAACTAATTATTTTTAGAATTCTTGGAGTAACACATAGCAGAAAAGTAAATGAATGAGTAGATTCTTATTCTATTAACTATACATATCGCAGTTGAGACGGACAATTCGAGTTATCCATGCTCCTCATTGTTCTTTCCAAATACAAAAGCAATTCAAGAGTAAAACTTTTCATTAGTATCCTGAACACTCTTGTGGCAAACAGAGAGTACATATGCAATCAAAATATGACTAAAATACTTTAACTACAGTTATATCTGTCCCTATTCAGTAGGTAAATGTGAGATAACTGATTTAGAAGAATAATGCTTATAAACATTAGAGAGTACCCAGATGAAAAACCAATAACACGCAAGTGAAATGGCATGTATATTGTACAAAGCTACCTTTACCAATCATAATCAACTAATCGCCTCAACCCAAGTCTGAACTTGATTTTATACACCGCACAGATACATTTCTTTACCACACTGTTCTCTAAGTCGACGAACTAATATGATTAAGCGCGATATATATATATCTATGAGCGGGCTGGAATAGATGAACCACATTCTAACCAAGGAAGCCTATTCAATGTAGGATCAGATGGCGTGATAATGGAAATCAAACAAAAATATACATTTGCAAAATAAACTATAAACATCTAAACAACAATATGACATATAACGTGTTAGGGGAGAGAATAATGCACATGGATGTTTTTCATATATTCAGCATATATATAAAATGTATTTTTCAAGCGATGTAAATAATCAACTATACAGCACGAAAAAATAAGAAAACGCACCACTCGCGATAAAGTCACTAGTTGTTTATGTAGTGGGGTAACAATATATAATTAGATATTTACTGTAGTACTCCGAAAGTATTATTAAAACAATCAATGTGATTTAAAAAAGTATAAAATCAGCATAATGATAACTTTTTAGCCCTACGAAAATACAATAAATGCCTCTTATAGAGAGAGTAACTATATAGTTATACAATACATGTATCCATTTGGATCTGACATACTCTTAGACTAACGTATATAATTACATATGCTACTTGCTCTTGCAAAATGCACATTCATTTCATGTAACACATATTGCTTCTTTGATATTCACCTCGAAGAATCAATGTAGAGATGAAAGAAGGTAGGTCAAGTTCATTCATAATATTTGAATAATTTACAACCAAATAAATCTCATGTGTATCGAATAATCAATATCACAGGAACCTTTACCAGAGACGAGAAATAAGTAATAATGAGACTCGAAATAATAAAATAAGGTCATTGACTGAATCAAATAGTCTTACCCGGAGCATTTCTTAAGAAGATGTGCAATCTTGGTTTTGTGATAATTTTACTGTTTCACACCATATATCTTGAGAACACACGAAAGAGGGTAGAACTATAGAATGTAGAACTCAATCAATTCAATAATTCTTACACAAGATGAGACTTATAAGGGCATTGTCCATGATGCTGCCTGAATAGTATGGAATCTAAGATATTCAATTTAAGGACAGTGACTCAGCCCGAGTAAAGCATTGTAATATGTAAGTACAATAATTCACTTATCTGTATTATTAAATGATCAAGAAAGTATAAAGTTTTAACAAAAGTGATCCATAAACATTTTAATGTTACAAGATAATTAACCCATGCGTATAATTCGGTCATTTTATGAATTGAAATTCACGAATACGAACATTTTTTGTAGCACATAAAAATGTATTTGATGACTAAAAATACTTGTACATTTTTGTATGTAACAGTCAGCGCTCATTACAGTGGCATTCGTATACCGGCAAATTTCCTAACGCAAAATTTTTTGATAGCAAATCTGCACACTATTTATGTTCGCTTGATATAACGGCATATTCGCACTTTGGCACCGGCATACATTTTATCGGTAACAAATGTGCATTTGACACTATATAAAATCTGATAAAACGCAGGTTATCTGATATTCTTCTCAATGACCCATTGTAAAGAAACATTTTCTTATCACAATATTTTCACATTTAAGATTTTAGAAATAGAGAGAAAGGAGACATGAGTGTATTTGTATCATAACTGAAAATAACGCACGGTGAATGTTTACGTGAGATCGTCATGCATATTGTGCTGGTGATTAAACAAAGGGAATAACTTTTACCTGTAAAATAAGCATTTAGTTACAACGGCAGATTCGTTATAACGCAAAATGATCGGAAACGAACGTGGCCGTGTAACGAGAGCTGACTGTAATATATTTTAAATTTGATAACAAAAGTGTTAATTTTGTACATGTGTGACCTCATAGACGCTTCAAGTTACAAAGAAATGCGGAACAGATAATCAATAGAAAATAAACGTCGAAGAATTCCAATATTTTATCAGATTTACTTGCTCCTTTAAGATTTCTTGTAATCGTGGAGAGCCCCTCTTTGCCTCCTTTAGCTCTGCTCCACACGTATAGAATCGAGGTCATATACGCACGACTCACCGCGTCAGTTTCCATGTCATCACTCTAAATATAAAAAAAATTAAAACAGCACAAGTCCAATAATGTTTCTGCATGAATACAGACCAACTGATGAAATCTTAGATTTACCAGTAATGCTGTGAACAGACTCTTTCCAAACCCACTCTCTGATTCAACCTGACGCGGCAACATCTAATGTCTGAAAGTAAATGAAAAGTAAATGATATGCTTTAATATTTGTAGACATTCATGCTTCAGTTGCTTGGGAAATAAAATTTGAGAAAGTGAACAATGAAATAGATCCATACCAGTATAAATGCATTATCATTGAATGTATATTGTCGTTATACAGGTTAGTGTTTCTAGTGTACTTAATATGGTTATACATGGCTAGTAAATTCATGTGGGGTGAAGCTCCCAATATGGAATCATATAAACCATAGAAGGTATACTATCAAACCAGTAACATATCTTACCGACTGCCTTTTCAAATTTTAATTTATATAATTATAAGTATAAAAACTGGAGACAACACCTCAGGTTAAAAATCGTAGATTCTCACGATGGATACCATGCGGTATCAATAGGTCTGAACCAGAAGTAAAACTAAAGTAAAAAAACAGAACATCACCAACGACACATCATAAGAATGCTCTGTGAATTTATTTTGGTTGACCGGTTTCGACCTTGGGCGGGTCGTCATCAGAACAATTATAAGGATAATTCACTACTGAAGTAGAATTTCGGGCGCACTGTTCTATAATATACATAGAATCTGGAGCGTTGCTATAACAAAGTGATAATGCAAACTTAACAACATGCAATGGGCATAAAATAATTGTATACAGAGTTTGTTTTACAATAAATTATATATGTCTATCAAGTAAATGACCAGAAG
>CAJDSM010018556.1:3590-21952 GCA_903981925.1 Ostrea lurida
TATTCTAAATTACGAAAGACATTTGAATTATAAGGATGAGATTAGATAGTATAGATAGATGAGAATAGAGTAGATAGATATAATAATAAGATAGATAGCTAATTTAGATAATAATAGATAGAATAGATAGATCTAGGTATAGACTAAACATGATTAGATATCACTGGAGCTAGATAGATGACCGCATATCAAAAACTCAAGATATTTAACTAATTAAGATACAATTGTAATCTATTGTAGATAGATAGAAATCATCAGTGTAATACAATATTAATTAGAGGAAGAGAGAAGAGAGCTAGATGAGAGAGAGGAGACAGAGAGAGGAATGAGACGAGAGAGCAGAGAGTAAGAGCAGAAGAAGAAAAGAAGTAAAGAGAGAGAGAGTCACCTCTATTAGTTTATGTTTCTACTAGTTATGAATCTAATTTGACTATTCTTTTGTCAACTTAAGGAGTTGTAGGGCGTAGTGCTTATGAGAAAACAAGAGCTGCGCACATACAAAACTTATTATATGTATCGCTATCACTAAGTATTTAACTCTGGGGTCCTATCAATATACGCATAGGCGTACAAAAACATTATTTAGTAACTCCCCATCGGTGCAAAATCATATTACAACATTTACAACTGAACCCTGTCCAGTTGAAAAATTTTTGTGTCAATTCAAAGAATTTTTGAAAGTGGTTGTGGTACGGACTAATATTTTGTGGCGGAAAGGTATTGATTAATCGAAAAGCATGATTTACAGTTTTCTATTTCATCCAATATAAACCTTCCTAATTTTATAACCCCTATTCGTATGATAACAGTTTTGAACAATTAATGAGGTACAAGTAGATAGATGAGACCTAACTAATGGAACTATCCAAATGTATTTGATTATCTTTATTAATTTGCTTATAGGAGCTTAACAAAAACATGTTATATTTTCCATTAAACGAAGAAATTAACATTACTTCGTCATACATTTTATAAAAAAGCTCCCAATTCAAGTTACACCATCGAAAGTCTGTGAAAAATCAATGTATGGGTCCTTGGTCTCAACAATATTAAATTAAAACACTTATGAGACCGTATAATGATCTCTTGAAACTCTTTTGAAGTTCCTCGCCATTTTAAATTTTTGAGACCAAGCAGACTCCCTGAAATATTAAATACGAGCTGGCAATTTCAAAGAAATTGACATCACTACCTAAGGAGCATGCTAATCATTTAAATTTAACTCTAGAAATTTTCAGATATCATGAGTTTTTCCGTAATATGCAAAAGTGCAGAGAAGTGAAACTACATTTATTTCTTAATTTCCCAAATTACAAGTATTCCATAAATCTTTCTTTTTTTAGATACCATGGTGACTACAAAATACATTATTCAGTAACTGCAAGAAGACACTATCTTGGTCACCACATTATCTATTTCATGTAATGATTATGATACTGTATTCCCTTATGTTTGTTCTTAGGTTTACAAAAGCCGACCACAGATAAAAAGCAAAAGGAGTTATAAATGAATACATCTTGTATTATTAAATTTATTTTAAGTAGCACATAAAAGGTCATGTGTTATAAAAACACTGTAATGCTTGAAAAAACAAGCATGAAAACCAATTTTTCTTTTTAATATTCCCCTAGTAATTGCTCTTTCAATGCAGAAATTCAAAATACAACTTCCCAACAAATTGACGAGGGTCCAAACTTTAAACCTGGCAACCCCTTAGAACCTCTTTATGCCAAATAACACTCTTGATCTTCACTGTCAGTGATTCAATACGTTGAAAATTATTATGGTTGGTAAATCACTTGTTGGTCCTTTTCTGGTCTCGCTGTTGCAAAAAAACAATCCAACCCAAAATTAAACTTTGGTTCTCTTCACAAGAATGATTTGCGTTTCCTCGTTATTACGAGTATTTCAAATGACACCATTAAAATTAGCGTCATAGCGTATAACTTTTGTATGACTTATACATTCTTCTAAACTCCACTGTTTTCTGCAACTTTATCAATTATTCAAATCATTTTTACCTGTACTTCATTCAATGGCGAAGGGAGATGTTCCTTCCAGTCATAATCAACATAAATGCGATAAACAACATTATCCACGCGTTTCCACTCCTTGTCCATAACGCCATTACGATTACTCTGCTTTTACCATTTACATCATCAGTCACATTTAGTAAAAAGTCCACAGTAGAGGGTCTCGAGACAAGAAAAGTGTAGGTGCTAATAATAGTATTTATTCAAAAATCACATAAAATAGCTTTATTAGTATATTAACTAGAAATTTCCACTCTTCCTTTAGAGTGCAGTTTCTTCTATTATAAAGCTGAGTTAGATTCTCCATTTCCTGGTCTTATTTTTAAGTTCGAAAACTCCTACAATGTTTTCTTTCTGTACGTATTGGCCAATTTTTATATGTCCGTTAATGCAACCATGTGCCCATTGTTGACATTTCTTTAAATGATATATGTTTTAGTTCTACAAAATCTAGTGTACTTACATTTTGTTATACTATGGACAATGGCTGTACGAAATTAACACACAACTTTTATTATTTCGGAGCTGTATTCATTGATGCCCTGCGTCGTAACCAAACAAACCATTTCCTAGTCTTAAAATTGAGTTTCTTCTTTTTCTTCAGTCAAACAACATTGCAAATAGTAAGGACAAAAACATTCTAAGTAGTTCCTAGATCTAAAATGATAGGAAAATGCCTACCTGATGCTTGCTAATTCTATGCACCTTTCATTTAGACAATATTAGTAATCTTGGGCATTCTTGGTGCTCATCTAGACATCACAAAAGGAAGACTAGATTTTTTTCTAAATTATAATATGTATGTTCTCAAATGCTTTATATTCTGATTATATTTTGAATTCCCCAATTACAAAATCGCAATATTCCTTTATTTTTGACCATCTGACATTATGCATATGTCCGGATATATTGTTCTTTCTAACATGACGCTGGTCGCCTTCTATCAGAATTAGAAAAAAAAACGCTTCCCCAATAATGTTTCCTAAATTTTCTGGAATACGAGACACTTAAACAACTTATTATCCGGCGCTCAAACAAAAATCAATAAAAAAGACAAATTTCCCCAGAACTTCCCACCAAAGATATTGTTCTAGCGCTAAATACTGCTTTGTGTAACATACGGCTATGGGCAACAATTTAACAACATTTGTAATAATAGACAATTCTTCATTTTTAAAAACGCTTATATTAATACTGTTTTAATGAGCACTGGCCCAATGAAAAAAATTGAAATCTCCGCCTTTCGGTCTTTTACACAACATGCGCGCAAGCACGGTAAACAGTGAGTCAGGTGTCATCTCACATAACACACTGCACCCGAAGATGTCTTGACCAGAACTATAAGAATATGAAGACAAATTTTAGGTGTATTGAATACACTGTAAATGAAATAACACAATCTCAGGCAAGGTGCCCTGCACAAAAACAAACTTTTAGATAGTTTATTCATTGTGGGGGAATGCAGTACAGTCATCCGACCTTTTTGATAATATACCCAAAGACCAAGCAAGGGGACACACACGCAGGACTTTTAAAATTATGAGTAAAATCTTATGTTTTATCTGGCAAGCGTCCACAGGTAGGGCCCACTAGAGCAACACTAAATAAACGCTCCTAGGCAGGCCTACCTGATGCAACTACTTCATAATATGAGAAAAGCAGAAGTGTTTCGATTGAATTTTAACAATTTGTCACTAATTTTAAAGAGTATGTGACAAGGTAACCTCTGTCAATTTTCAAATAAACATAAAGGATGAACATTCATTCATCCAGAAGATGATTAACACAAGAGAAAACCGTATATGACAAGCTGAGGCTTAACGTGCATTGCCTTCACAATCTTACTGGAGGTCAGACCTTTTATTATGTTATCTTCAATGATTGGTTCCTTGATACATGTAACAACTAGAAAAACAATTAAGAAAAAAATATATTATTGACTTTTGAAAGTGGGACCCTGGTTCTCAAAAATACGAATTTTACTTTGCCAAATAAGATGTTCAATCACATATTTGAAAAAAAAGGGAAGGGTAATGTACCATTATAGGGACGAACTATATCGGGTCCTTTCTGACTTGGATATTGTGTCCAATAACTGATCTTAATTTCAAGAAAGGAAATATATTTTGTGAACGATGTGATGATAATTCAATTAGTTCAGAGGAAACTCATTTAAAATGACCATACAACTTTAATTAGAGTGGGGCCAATGTATTTGATATCCATTAGATATCCAGTGGTCTTTGTCTCAACACAAGGATCGAGAAAATATATTGATTTGATGGTGGGGTCGGTGAATTAGTTTAACAAAGGTAATTAAACCATTTTATAGAAAGGGCAGAAGTCAAGCCCATGACTCCCAGGGGCCCTCCACATAATGTCAATGAAACTTGTCTTAATGTACAAGGGAACAGGAAAATATATGGGTTTTGAGGGCGCGTGCTCGATCCCATTAATATAGTTTTCAAAATCTTTTTTATAAATATCTACCCTTTGACATCCCCTAGTGTGTTGTCCGCCACGCTACAAAACATTAATACTATTATGCTAGGGGGCCCTAAGATCTGTAACCAAACATTATCAATAATCTTACTCCCAGTATCAAAGGTAACATGCACATCCGGAACTCTTACCTCTGAAGTTCAAAAATAATGCGATTTTATCTTTTGAGAGAAGATGTTTAAAGATTTTTCCACTCCGAATATTTCGGTCATTTAAAATTAAGATAATGCCATAGTAAATTACCTGGCGTCAAATTGTGGGGCCTCCCACTTAAAAACTACGACCCCTAGGTGGATCTTATAGAATTTATCTTGACCAAACTTGTAAATCTTCCACTAATATTAGGATCTTGTTTTATCCACCTATAAAAGTTCAGCATCTTTTTCGGCAGGAGATCATGACAGATGCGAGTATATCACCATCTATTGAATTGAATAAACTTTCTATTTCAATAAATGACACCCACCGCAGGCCTTTATAAATCTTGAGAAACATAAATTGAATTCTAATCATCCTTCGATGCGGGGTCAAGGAGTCCACCTTCATTTTTGATAAACTTTAAATCCCTCTTACCACCGAAAGAACTGAGGCCTAATATGTACAAAAACCCATTATAATTACTAACGTGGTCTTAGTTGCAAACTATTTGAGCATCTGGAGGTCAGGTGCTGGAGAAGAAGATTATTGCACACGAGCAACATAAACCACAAATCTTCAAATATAATTTTATCCGAAGTAAAAATACTTATTTCTAAAAACACAAAAAAAATGTAAACACAAAATAGGGGGTGAATCTGAAAAAGAATCATATAATCTCTTATACGAGTGTCTTGAAACGAGTCATTTAATCACAAAACTGTTAGCCGCCCTTGTATCTTTGTAAGTAAGGAGTTCCACATTTCAAAAAATAAAAGTCAGTAACATCAGGAGACGTTGAAGAAAATCACTCTTTAATATACGAAAAAGAAATAATCATGATACATATCAAAAATAAAAATACATTACAATTCATTAAAATAAGTTCTCCTTTGAGACGAATTGCAAAAAACCTTCTCTCACGCCCCAAAACTGTCCTTTAAACTTTCGATGATCATTACGGATCTAAATTACAGATGAAATTTCGCACATTTACCCGGACAATGGGCAATTACATCTTCGTTGACAAGAATGAATTTCATTTATTCACCCGTATTTACCACAATGGGCAGTCCACTTCCGGAATAATAGCTCCACTTTTGACGGGGATTTGAACAACTCAGCACCACTTCTTCTTTTTTATGTCTTCCTTTGCTTCTGTGTAGAACAAAATCACAGATTTCAGTTTTTATCTATCTTTGTGTTTCAAGTTTCCTCAACGTCATTTGATCCCACATGAAAAGAATAATTTAGAAATTTCATTCACATCAATGTAAAACCTAGTGTTGAACAATAATTTTATAGTAATTTGCAAAACTCTAATTATCAATATATTTTTAAAGATAAATCAAGTTTTCTAAGTCAATTTAGACTGAATTTTTATTAAATCAGTGTACAGACAGCTTATGTTATTATATCTCAAATATGGAAATGATCTATTTGCCACAATAAGCCAATAAAATACTTTTTTTTTAATACATTGATACACTTCTGTTTTTCATGTTTCATAGCGCAAGAGACTTTGTCTATCATTGTTAAGGTATCCTTTCACTTTTATTAAATCATATAACAACAAAGGCCATGGGCCGCTCGAATCACCGTTCTGTCGGACCTGGTCCTGCTGTTTTGTTAGAAGATTTGTGAAAAATTTTAGCCCATACCATAACCCCCCCCCCCCCCCTTAATGAATCATGGCTTTTTACGACTTGGTTAATCACTCGATTAAATACTTTAATATTCTGTTTTGGAGAAACAATTCAAGATCATTTTTAATTTTTACTAATATTAATTGTCCTCAATAGAAAGATTATCCCCATTTCTAATTAACCCCCTCACCCATGGCCCATATTAAATTCATTTTCTTTAAACCCAACCCCACCCCCTTTCCAGATCCATACAGCAGTCTTTGTACATTAATTTGATTTTGTGTGACCCTACTCTCTTCGAAGATTGTTTTTTTGTTTTGTAAATTATCTATAAATATTGTCATAAATTTTAACCTCAAACTTAGTCCTAGGGGGGTTCATGATCACCCATTAAACGTTATAAATAAACTTCTGGAATGGTTTCTGCATAATAGACATATGACTATAATCATGGCTTTAATTGGTAAGAAGAATCAAGTATTTTTAAAAGTTCTCTTCTTCCCTTATTCAGATCGTAACTATCGCTATTCCCGTAACCCTGAAATGCCTCGTATGTATAGATCGAGCGCATGAAAAGTTTGTGCTATGTTCCTACACAGTACTTCTATGACATTCACAGTCAACACAAACTTATATGTCACGTTACGATTTGAAACAATGCATTGAGATGCTAGACTATTCCTAAATACATCAATTCTACTCTTATATGTCCGCATTGAGTGAAAAATACTTAATGGTATCAAAGCAAATATATGGGGTCACGTCCAAATCCCTTATCTACCCGCTTGATTCCTCTATACCGCTATTCTATGTTAAGTTGGTCTTTACAAAAGGATTTCTCGTGATTTTAGCCTTTTAACATCATCCATAGCGTGCTCCGGTGGATAAATGCATCGATGTGCAATTCTTGTCGATCGATCACTTACCGAGTCTACTTCTCCGGTTACGGAAATTGGATGAGCGTGATCCGATTGCCCTGTATCAGACCATGACAGACGATGATAAAAACAGGACAGATTCGTTGAACAAATGATGATCAGAAAAGCTCCAGGTGAGGCTAAAAAGAATGAATTGTACCTCCACCTAAAAAAAAATCACAAATTCAAACATGTTCTTATCTCCTTCTCCATCTTTTCTCTCTCTCAATTCTTTTGCTCACAACACTCCCCACTCAGAATATCTGTCCAATTCGGCCATTTTTTTGTACTTCTCATTTAATTATGATTTTTTTAACAAGTTTAAATCATTAATGAAAACATTGGTCTTTACAATGAATTTTTTTGTAATCACGTACTTATATGTCACGATTAACATTTTACCCAAAATGAATCATGATGAATTTATAAATCATTAATAATTCATTGTTTTTTTTTAAAATTAATTTTTATAATTATTTTCAAATGCATTAGCATACTTCTTTGTATCTAAGTGTGCAAATATTGCAAAACTTTAACTCAACATTTCAGGATTCTGAAATGTCTTATTGAACAAACAGCAAGTTCCCAATAGGATAACTGTTTGGAATAATATCCTGTTATATTTCATTGCCAAACACCTCCTACTTTGCGAAACTTTTCAAAGGTTATCTAACCTTTGAAAAATTAATCCTGTAAAGTTTTACCATTTCTAATCAACTTTTTAGAAATGGGTTTTACAGTTTTCCACAATACTTACCTCCATTCCCTTTGCATTGCTTTCTGTCAAAGAAATGAAATATTGGATTACTTATGCTACATGTACAGAACAGGGATTTCCAGAAAAGATTGAGTCTTGGAAATTAAAAAAAAAAGCATAGAATATCCTTAAGAGCAATTATCAGAGAATTATATATCCACATGGATCAGTAATAAAGAGCAATATTTAAATACACTCATATTTGGAATAGATAGAAATAAATTCATTTTTTTTTTTTTTTTTTTTTTTTTTTGTCGTTTTTTTGTTTTTTTTTTTTTTGTTTTTTTTTTGTTTTTTTTTTTTGTTTTTTTCATCTTACAATGAATCAATGATTTACAACACTTTCAATAACACACATTGGCTGTATTTTCTGCAGAATTTTATTCTTCACACAGAACTGTCCAATCAAAACAACTAATAATCGTATATACCTTTATGGGGAATGAAATATGTACTGGAAACATAATTTTCTAAACTTTTAAGATAAATATCATTCTTAACTATAATGTTCAGCTTTTTTCTGATTAATAGACCAATCAAGAAAAAAATTAAGTTCTTAATCACTAAAACTACAAAATGTTTACATTTGGTGACAACAGACAGAAACAGTTTCATAATTTAATTCAGAGTGTAATTATATGGGTGTGGTGTATATATATTATATGATTATTTCTTTTATTATACCATTACTTGTTGTGGATATTTACAATATATTTTGGATTATAGATTATATATATATATATATTAATATACACACACACAAAAATGTTACGGTAACCATGCTATATCTGATATGAGAACAGGATGAAAATTTATCCATCATTAACTAAAATTAATTAAATAAATCAACTTCAACAAAAGTAACTGTAATTAATAAAAAACATTACTTACAGCTAGCACAATTAATTTAACAGTTCCTCTCTCTAATATGTTATTGCTGTTTTCACTTTGCACATATCACCAACAACAGAGAAGTAATGTTGTGTATTGTGCATTAAGGTAGTTCTATCCCTCCTGTGATGTCATCTACAGATCTTTTCAAAAATCCTTATCAATATCAAAATTCTGTGCAGACAGAAAATAGATTTTGAATTATTATTTTTTTAAAACTGAATAAAAATAAAATCTATGTGAACTTTTGTTAGAGTTAATGTTTTCCATAGATACAATTAGAAATTAAATCTTTTAAATCCCTACTTAATACAAGCAGTATAACACGTCAATCACAAAAACGTGTAATTATCGGTCACAATTTAACAAATATTTAGAGATAGTTACATATATTTACAGGTAGCATTTTTAAAAAAACGTTTATTGGGATTAATTTCTTTATTTAAAAATTATTTTTACAAGAAGAACTGTGCTGAAGTTTTCACGATTTTTTTATTAATTCTTTTAAATGAAAGAAATTTGTATGCTTTTTATGATGTTGACATATATCTTTCATGTAATGCATGTCTAATATTTTATAAAAAGGTTGCAACATCCATACTTTTCTTTGGTCGTGTTTTTTTTAAAAAAACAATGAGGAATATGGCACTACTTAAAATCAATATACACATATTGATAAAGACAATGCGTGATGCGTACCATAAAATTTTTCCTTAATTAAATCGCCTAAGAATATTATGATCTTTTGAAATCGCAATTTTTAGAAAATGATGAGTATCATGTCCATAAGTACATCGTAAAACATGATCAATATTTATGAACAACCTTGACCCATGCAATGATTTTATTAATAGGACAAATAACCAGAATCATTGACTCATATCTGTCAAAAATTTGAAGAATTTGGCTCTCCGAATTCTTCAAAGCATGATTTATTCACGACATAGAGATTTATTATTAATCCATCAGAATTAGCACTATCCATCAGAATCATAGCAGTCTAACTATCGATCAAAAATCATAAATCCATTTTTTGAAGAATCGAATTTATGAACCGTTTTTATGTTGATCGCCTTTAATTTCCAATTTTTAATATGTGCGGTCATAAATTATGTGAAAGTAAACACTATTCGTTCCCTTTAAATGATGATTTTATCAATTATGCTTTCAGACATATGAGAAATTAGTTTACGACTATTTAAGAAATATACATATTTCATTTGCCGTGAAAAATCACGCAAGTCTAATCGTAGAAGAATTTACACGTCACAATGACTACACTGTAATGCCAACAGCGATTACCGTCCGACCTATCTTCAGCCTCTCTCTCGTTACGAATTTTCTCGTATACACGCAAACACCACGACCTCTCACTCCATACAGCAACTCAACCAACTCTCAACAACTACAAAATGTCATAAATTTACTTAGATTAAGGCCAATAAGACAACAGAAAACAGTTTATGGCACGTCAAGTTGACATTAATACTATTTGTCTGGAAAAATTGTATGCACAGTTTAATAATACAAAATATTGAAAATTGAAAGTAAATTGTATTGAATGTTATATACAAGGTAACGAATGTTTAATTTGAATTGTACAAGTATAATAAAGTACTATCATTGATATTCATTTGTTTTGTTCATGATAATTTATTTTTTTCTAATTTTCACATCTTTTCAATCAATTATTTATTATTCCAATGCAAAATTATGTGTCAGAAAGGATATTAATTTGGTTTTTGAATTAAAGATGAAAATAGATGTCTGTTAGTCTTGTCTTGTCCTTCCATAAAAAATCCACGAAAACGACGATGGCTCAGGACTTAACGATTTATGCCGCTGTTCCATCCTGTCATTTTCCAAAGTTTTCTGAACTTGGTGCAGTCTGACATCGCGCAGTTCTGATAAATGGACAAGAAAAAAAAATGCTGTACTACGTCAAACCACAGAATGTACAAAATTACTAATTTGCTGTACTTACGTCACACATAAATAGGCTGTCAAAGTGACTTTTGGGCAAAAAATATGGAAAAATTTGAAAAAAATAGGAATTAATGTTTTTGAATATCATGGAAATAGGACATATATACAGTGCAAGAGTATCATTAACATTATGTTTGACAAATAACTTATTAGATGTAAAATGAAGATTACGACATTTATACTCTTTAACAAAAAATTGGCCTCTCACCCCCTTACAGCCAACCACAATCGTTCTATTATTTAAACTTATCTTAATATCAAATAACAATTTAACATTGACAATTATAATACCGGATCTTTTTTTTGTTGGAAAAACTTAAATATTTTAATATGTTTACATGTAGCAAGAATACTGTAATGTGGTCGCAAATCAATCGTAAGATTTGACCAGTTCCAAAACTGCTTCTACCTGGTCTTGTCATTCTTTTTCAGTAAGAATAAATGGATTACCTGGTCACTTAATTTTAATCAATCTTTGATCCCTGAACAATTATCCAACCAATCTTTTTGTTGAGAGTTTCAAGAAAAAATGTTATTCCCTAAAATAATTCATTTGAAATTATCTCCTCATTGTATTTTTAAACTTGTAAAACTTTCTGCATAAAAAAATAATATGTAGTTAGAAGCTTTTTTTTTTTTAAAAAATTGATTAATTTGCAATTGAATGATGGCTTCATTTTAGTTTCTACACTATAAATTGTCTTGATATCACAGTAATTAATGCTTTGACATCATTTACTCTATAAAAATGATGAACAATTATTAATGTTTGTTAACTGTGGCTTAATTTTTCTCTCCTTTTTATTAGCATTTTTATCTAACTTGATGATTTTTCCAAATTAGTGTTTTCAACTATATATCAGTTTATATACATCTGAATACCTCTTATTAATTTCTGAGAAAGACTATCAGTCAGAAAATGGAATCCCTGTTGAAAGTGTTTTAACATTATTTTTATTATATTATTCATTTATAAAGCGCAAAATTACATATAGTTTCTATGCACTGTATGAAAACCTGAAGTTGGGAAAAAAGCTATTTTTCACTCAATATTTTAAATATTGCTGCATGCTGTAAGTTCATTGATACCAAATTTGGTTGTTCATAAATGTATAAAATATAAAGTGGTCCTAAAATGGTGTTCAAACTTCTAATTGATGTAAGTATGTCATGGTTAACTTGATTTGACTTCTCTTTTTTTTCGCATTAATTTATGAACAATCAAATCAAAGAACTGAAAATGACAGCTTTTATTTGCCAAATATGGAATATAGGAAAATATAGGAGGATGTGACCCGTAATAATAGGATAAAGGAACTCCCTGAAAAATAGGAAAATATGGGAGACTTGACAGCCTGCAAAATGTACCATCACACACTTCATGTATTGACATTTAGCATTACTATTGTTTATCAACTGTTCTTCATAAGACAGTGAGTCCTAATCTTAGATCTGTTCAGCGGTACTTACTGTAAAAGGCTTTAATTTCGCGGCGCTAAAATTTGGAAATTTTTATCGGTCAGTATTCTTCGATGGTGTAAATTTTGCAAATAAACCCCTTTGAATAAATGAACTAAACTGTTGAAGTCAGTCTTGTTAATAATGTATTGTAAAACACTTTGAGCACTTCAGTGGATAAAGCAATCATTACGAAACTAATCATGACTACACACCTTGCAGTAGAAGTCGATAGGGAACTAATCATGACGACACACCTTGAGAAGTCGATAGGGAACTAATCATGACTACACACCTTGCAGTAGAAGTCGATAGGGAACTGTGGTTTTCCCAGTGTGTCTGGGTCTATGTCTCTCTCGCTCACAGGAACCCGTTCTGGAGGTTTGTCCAAATCCATCCAGTTACTGCTGTTAAAACTGTACTCTTCCTCCCCCTGTCCGTCTGTATTTCCCTCTTCTTGTTGATTGTCGCCATAGTCACCGCTGTTGCCATAGTCACCGCCGCCGCTGTAATCCTCATAACCCTCCTCGTAGTTTTCCTTGCCTCCATATTCCTGGTATTCTTCATTTTCTCCATACCCAGAATACCCCTCTTCTTCCTGTTCCTGTGCTGGTCTTTGTTGACCCATACTTGTCATATTATAATCACTAAAGTTCTTACCATACCTATTGAAACCCTGACCTCTCCCTCGTCCTGAATTTCCTCTGTCGTTTTGTCCTTGACCTTGGCTATAACCCTGCTCACTGTAACCTCTGCTGAAGTCTTTACTCGGCGATTGATACCCCCCTCTGCCTCGGATCCCTGGGTAATTACGAAACCCCGTCTGTTGGAGATACTGCAGATCTTTCTCGGAAGCTTGGTTTTCCATTTTGGTAGAACCAGTACTGTCTGGTACCGTAAAATCTAAATAAACAACGTACTGACATTCGAGCTTACATTACAGATACTACTCTAAATATAACAACGTACTGACATTCAGCTACATGTACAATACTACTTCTAAATACAACAATGTTCTGGACATTCAGCTACATGTACTATACTACTCTACTAAACAACAGTACTGACATTCAGTACATGTTACAATACTACTCTAATAAACAACGTAACTGACATATTCGCTACCATGTACAGTACTACTCTAAAATAAACACGTTACTGACATTCAGCTACATGACAACTATCTAATAAATCAACGTACTGACCATTCAGCTACAATGTACAAATTCTACTCTAAATAAACAACGTACTGACATTCTACTACATGGCACAATAACTACTCTACAAATAAAACAAACGTACTGAACAGTTCAGCTACATGTAAAATACTACTCTAAATAAACAACGTACTGACCATTCAGCTACATGTACTATACTACACTAACAATAAACAACGTTCTGACATTCACTGCTACATGTACGAGATACTACTGCTAAATATAACACAAATTACTGACATTCAGCTACATGTAACAATACTACTCTAAATAAACATGTCTGTACATTCGAGCTACTGCTATCAGTACTACTCTAAAATAACAACGTATGCACATTTCAGCTACAAGTTGTACGAAGTAAACACTACACTAAATGAAACAATGTATCTTGACATTCCATGCTACATGTACCATACTACTTCTAAAAATAAACAACGTACTGACATTCAGCTTCCAAATGTACAAGTCACTACACATCTAAATAAAAAACGTCTGACATTCAGACTACATGTGGCAGTACTTACTCTAAATTTAAAGCAACGTAACTGACATCAGCTACATGATACAATACTACTCTAAATAAACTAATGTTCGTACATTCAGCTAAACATGTACTATACTGACTCTAAATAAACACGTACTGAGCATTACGAGCTACATGTACAGTACAACTCCTAAATAAACAACATACTGACAAATTCAGCACATGCCTACAATACTACTCTAAATAACAATGTGACTGACATTCAGCTACCATGTACTATACTTTTTAACTCTTAAATAAACACGGTATCTGAAACTTGACCCAGACCTACACTGTAACAGTTACCTACTCCGAAATAAACACACGTACTACATTCAGCTACGTACAGTACTACTCTAAATACACATTACGTACTGCACAATTTCAGCTACATGTACAGTACTTACTCTAGAATAAACAACGTACTGATCAATCAGCTACATGTACAGACTACCTAACACTAAACAACGTACGACATTCAGCTACATTACTGGGAGTACCTACAACTAAGATAAACTAGACGTACTGACATCAGCTACATGTACTACTACCTAATAAACAACGTACGAACATTCAGCTACATTACAATACTACTCTAAATAATACAGATAACATGGTACTGACATTCAGTCCTCTGTAACTATACTACACTAAATCAACCAACGTACTGACATATTCAGCTAACAACAGTACTACTCTAAATAAACAACGGTACTGCACATTCATCTACACTGTAGGGCGGTACACACTAAATAAACCAACGTACTGACATTCAGCTAAACATGTAACAGTACTTACTCTATAATAAACAACGTACTGACATTCATGCTACATGTACAGTAACTAACTCTAAATAAACAACGTACATACGACATGTCAGCTTACATGTTACAGTACTTACTCAATAAATCAAGTACTGACAATCTCAGCTACATGTACTATAACTACATAACTAAAACAACTACTGACATCAGCCCTACCATGTACAGTACTACTCTAAATAAACAACCGTACTGCCATTCAAGCTACATGTACTTATACTACGCTAAAATAAGACAACGCACTGACAATTCAGCTACAAGTGTGACAATACTAACTCTAAATAAACAACGTACTGACATTCAGCTACATGTAGCTATATCTTACTCTAATGATAAATTCAACGTACTGACCATCACTACAGTTACAATAGTACATGCACTAAATAAATCAACGTACTGACATTCAGTACTACATGTACATTATACTACTCTAAATAAAATCAACGTACTCTGGACATTCAGCTACATGTACAGTACTCAGGGAATCAGATAATTAAACGGAAACACGACTGAACATTCAGCCTACATGTACAATACTACTCTCAAAATAAACAACGTCGACTGACATTCAGCTACATGACAAAATCACAACTACTCTAAATAGGGTTAAACAACGTACGACATTCAGAACTACATGTACAGTACTACACGAAATAAACAACGTACTGACATTCAGCTACCTGACAGTACAACTCCCCTAAATAAACAACGTTCTGACTTCGTCTACATGAACTATACTTCTAAATAGAACAACATACTACATTCACTACATAAACTTTACCACTCTAAATAAACAACGTGGCGTGACATTCAGCTACATGTACACGTGACGTACACTAAGTAAACAACGAGCTGAACATTCAGCTACATGTAACACTATACTCATAAGAGTATAAACAACGTACTGACGATTCAGCTACATTGTAACATCAATACCTTACAGCCCTAAATAAACAACGATCTGACATTCAGACTACTGTACAACTACTAACCTAAATAAACAACGCAACTGACATTTCAAGCTACATGTACTCATACTACTCTAAACTAAACACCCGTACTGACATTCCAGCTTCTTACATGATACAGTAGCTACTCTTAAATAAACAACGTACTGAACATTCAGCTCTTACACTGGTTAGCTATACTACACTAAAATAAACAACGTACTGACATTCAGCTACATGTTCAGATACTACTGGGCTAATAACACAAATGTACTAGACCATTCAGCTACATGTACATTACTACTCTAAATAAAACACAACTACCTGACATTCAGCTACATGTACTCAGTACTTACACTAAATAAACACCGTACTGACCATTCCAGCTTACATGTACATACTGACTCGAAAGTGAAAAATGTGTACTGACAAATACTTCAGGTCTAAGTCTATGTACAGTACCCACTACTAAATAAACAACGTACTGACATTTCAGCTACATGTAAGATATCTACTCTAAATAAACATATGTTTACTGACATTCAGCTCACATGTTACAGTACGTATCTCGAAATAAACAATCGTAACTGACTATTGCAGCTACAATGGTACAACTACTAGCTCTAAACCTAATACCAACGTACTGACATTCCAGCTTACATGTAAGTAATACTCTAAAATAAACGGAGAGCGTCTCACATTCAGCTACATGTATCAATACTACTCTAAATAACAAGTACTGAATTCAAGCTAACATGTACAATATACTCCACAAAAAACGTACTATGAGCATTCAGCTACATTTCATACTACACTAAAAAACAACGTACTGACATTCACTACATGTACAGTACTCACTTCTAAATAAACAACGTACTTGACTTCAGCTACATGTCAATACTACTCTAATATCATAAACAACGTACTGACATTCATCTACATGTACAATACTACTCTACCAATAAACACGGTACTTGACATCAGCTACATTAATACTTACCACTTCTCAGCCTCAGATTTTTTTTACACCAATCATAAAATTAATGCTAACTTAAGGTGGCTCACTACATCTTGAAAGCGTTTATCAACTCAGCACAAAATGATTAAATCATTTTCTTATTCAATTTTTGTTTATACACATGTGTGCTTAAGTGTGAAAAATTGTATCTGTACTCACATGTATGCGTAAGAATTATTTTTACATATTATGTAACATTTACACAAGTGCATCACATAGCATATTGGCGCACTGAGGACACCCAAGTTATTTCTGAGGTCACACTCGAGTTTGACAAGAACATACTTTCGAGAAACAAACTCAAGTTGATTCACAGCACATATATTCTGACAACACACCCGAGTATAGGGTTTCTGATACACACCTGTTTGACAGGGCGTATATTCCTGATAACACACCGAGAATCTATAACCACTAGTTTGTAACACACACGAGCTTCCAGGACAGTAAATTTCTGAGGAGCGACAGCGTACGACCGATTATGACGAAAGACGATTAATTGGTCTGACAACCACACCCGAGTTTGACAGGACGGAGTATTTCTTGATAACACCCAAGTTTGACAGGACGTATATTTCTGGACAACACACGAATTTGACAGGATCGTATATTTCTGATAACACATCCCGAGGTTGACAGACGTATATTTCTGACAACACACCCGAGTTTGACATGGACGTATATTTCTGATAAACACACCTCCGATTTGACAGGACGTATATTTTCTTGACGAGACACACACGAGTTATGACGAGGACGTATATTCTGAGGACACACCCGAAGTTTGACAGGACGTATATTTCTGTAGAAACACCACGAGTTATGACAGGAGCGTATATTTTCTGAGGACACACCTGAGTTTGGCAGGACGTATATTTCTGAGGACACACCCGAGTTTGACAGGTTGTATATTTCTGAGGACACACCTTTACTGCCTGATCCCATGTCTGCCTTAGTTTTCTCTGCTTCCATTACTTTCTGTGTGTGTAGCAAACCTCTTGTGTGCTTCCAGTAGGCCTGACAAAAATGTAAAAGTCCAGTACATATGACATAATCATATTTCACATGCATGTGTCCTTTAATAATTGAGCATATAAAAAAAATTGTGGTAGAACATAATTATTATAAGTTACATTTGTGTAAATTTCAGTTAATTATTTTTTTTTAAAGATATCAGAAACTGCAAAATACAGTGCATGTAGTTTGACTAAAGTGGCCAGTCACTGCATGCATTTACTGTACTTCTTTGGAAATGATTTCACGCGATTGTAAAATAAACCATTTAATATAATCAGAAATAAATTTCATTAATCAATATTGTATATATGTATTTATCCAGTCATGTTTAACCTTGAGTTGGATATTCTTGCATATTTAATATTTTCAAAATATGACTACATGTGACAGAACTGTCGAGNATTTTGGGAGTATTTAATAAATGTATTTATCCAGTCATGTTTATAACCTTGAGTTGGATATTCTTGCATATTGAATATTTTCAAAATATGACA
>CAJDSM010018558.1:0-15564 GCA_903981925.1 Ostrea lurida
ACACTACAACCTAAATACCCAAATGAAGAAATTCATATTATACAATCAAGCTTTTCAAGCAAAGAGTGAAAGCCTTTAAAATGAAATCAATAAAATTCATGTGAATTATTGAAATAAACACTACAGAGATAGGTCCAATGTTGCTTTTTTTTTCAAATCAACAGACACTGAAGTTGTTAGACGATGCTGACTGAAATTGTCGGACTCTGAAATTGTCAGACGATGCTGTCAGTCCACGTTCTTTTTCAGCACCAACTTCCAGGTTTTATATAAACTTCAGACAATTCATCGACAACCTCAAGTTGAAGTTCATATGTGAAGTAACTGGCCTAAACTGATGACTGATTCCCCACAAATCGAGCGATGTACAGATTCAATTTGTCAAAATATCTAAGATTAAAATGCTGTGATACAACGTGTTTTCATCTCGACATTCTTCATTTACACATGACACAAACTCCCGCACGCATTACTTTTGTTTCAACACAATATAATAAGAAAAACCATATTTCCAGTCAACTACATTTCACGCGGTACAGTATTCGTTCGTTCTCTTTGGTTTGGGAAATTGAGGTATTCAGCTCTGTCCTAGGAAGATATTCACAATGGCTGTCTAAGAAGCGAATGAAGTCCTATAAATATGATAATCATCAGTTGTTTGTAGATCCCAGGTCTTGAGCCATTACTGCCAGCAGAGTATTTAGAGGCTGTATAAAGAAACACACCTGTATTAAACGCCAGTATCAAAATAAAAGACTCTCATCTTGTAAACAACTATCCATTAACTTTAAATATTGAATCTGATAAAACTGAACATTAAGTGAAGAACAAGAACAATTTCTCATTTCCATCCATCTTGTCTTTCTGTAAATGATGGTAAAATATAATATGAACAGAATCAAACTAATAGCTTCTGAGATTTCCTGCGGATAAAATCAAACATTGATACATTGTAGGTACATGTAACACAGGTAGGACCTTTAATATCTTCTAGCTCATTTGCTGATCTGACAATGCCAAATTTATTCACGTTTCTACAGGAGAAAAAATCTCTAGCTGTGGCCTTTCACTTTACATTTAGATATACTGACGACATTATATCTATTATTAATAATCATTTTCATTTATATGTCGATTAGATATGTCCCTGTAAACTAGACTGATATAATAAAATAGAAGTCACCACAGTCTTTTACATCTGCTTCGTACTTAGACATTAACTAACAACTCAACTTTGTGATAAACCGGATGCTTTCAATTTCTCCACCTCAACTTCCGATATTACATGCATGTAGCAACATTCCATTATCCTGATTCAATACGCTAGAACACTAACATTCTGACAATATCTTTCATTGTCTATAGCCAGGTACCCCTTTTACACTTGGGTGGAGTGAGGAAATTCGTGTAAAGTGCCTTTTCCAAGGACACAATGTCGGCCCTGTCGCGGCCAGGATTCGAACTCACGTGTAAACGGTCGAGAATCAAACGATCTAACCATTAGGCTACCGACGCCAGAACAAACTCTTGCATATCGAGCAAGTTGAGACATAAACACCATATACAGGTGATGATGGAATGTTGCTACATAAAGATGATAAGTTGACGGTGGAGAAGCTGAAATCATCCCGTTTTTCATAAAGTTGACTTGTTAGTTTGCCGTTAATGTCTGTGTTCAATAAAATATCAAGTACGAAGCAGACATGGAAGACCCTGTAGTGTCTTTTATTTCTAGTTCGCTGGGATATATTGAATGAAAATTATTATTACGTCGTCAACATATCGAAATGTTGAATTGAAGGCCACCACTAGAGATTTCTTCTTTTCATGTAAAAGTTTGAATTCTCCCTCAAAAAAATTTAAAAACACGCCATCTAACAAAGGAGCACAGTGCATGCCCATGGATTTCCAACAGACCGTTGGAGGACCTGATCGCCAAAAATATATACAAAGATATTGTCAATGAGGAACTCCAGCATTGCTTTAATATCAACTTCAGAGTACTTGTGTGTAGAATCAATGTGGAGTTTAACAAAGTAACTTTTAGAATGGCTCTTCTTTCATTTTTCCATTTTAGTCGAAGAAGCAATCGTCTAAGTATAATATTAAAAAAAAATGTTGTCTCTAATTTATCGTGCGGAATGGTCGTGTAAAGTGCTGAACAGTCATATGTTTTGATATTGTTGATATGCGAAAGGTTCTGGGATTTCAAATTTACTAGAAGTTCTTTAGAGTTTTTCAGAATCCACATTTGATCTAAATCTGGCATATGGTGTTTCCCAATACGTCAGAAGTTGCCCGTTCCCCCTGGCTGGGATATTAAATGTGTTTAAAACTGAAACATAATTTTGAAGAATTTCATCTTTTGAAAGAGCAGTAAGAGTGTAAGTAAGATAACTAAATGTGGAGTTAATACCAAGTTCGTTTAAAATGCAGACAAAGACAATGTTGTTACAAGTTTTGTCATCTGCAACCAAAACATACTCCTCAAGTAATCTATCTAATTCTTTGATCACTTATTGTGTATGAAAACACAGAAGGATAGATGGTACGCACTTTGGTACGTATACATGTATGTCTAATACGGGATTTTAATATTATAATTCTTCTTATACTTTTTATCCGTTCTGACAAGGTATCAAATTCTTTTTCATAACATCAATATAGCCAGTGTAAACAGAAATAAGAATTTCTGGCATTTTTACCCTTCTAAAGAATAGTAATCAAGCTTACGTGTTTTTATTGTTGAAGGTCTTATTACCACGACGTTTCCATCAGGGAACGGGTTACCAAACGGATTCCATGGTGATTCTGTATTCACGGGGTACCTGGTTACAGGATCAGCATGCTTTGTGGTAGGAACAGGGCGTAAAGTGGACGGAACTGGGGTTTTGTATTCTTTAACAAAATATCAAAATTAATAGTAAGACCAGTACGACACACTACTTAAAAAAAATCCTATAAAAGACATATTATTTTCATAAAACTTAAGCATATGTTGTTTGTTTTAGGTCTCGTCGAGAATTGTTCACTCATATTGAGACGTCACCAGTTGTAGGTGAAATACCACAAATTTAAATCTATGCTTAGCGCTAAGGACCGTAGCAGTGAGTGTCCTTTAGCGTGCTAACGCCTGCCGTGATACAGGACCTTCGTTTTTAAAGTCATATCCGAAAGACCCATGATTCTCGCTTCTAAATGCATAGCGCTTGACGAAGGAGCAATCACTACCTATTTTCTTTGATGCAGCCATATCACGAGCAGGACTCAAACTCACGACCTCCCGGTTGCGATGCGAAAGCTCTAACCACTGATCTAACGCAACTTTAATGATAATTATGAATTCATGAATGATTAATGGCAAAAATGTAGAAATATTCTTTATCAGAATAATTATTAATCTAACCGTATAGCAATGAATAATCGCTGTCTTCTCCCATCCAGTTTTTTGCATGACATTCATATCTTCCCAGATCTTCCTTCCGGATGCGAAATATGGTCAGACTGAGAGTTATGGTCTCTGGCTTGTCAATGTATGTGTTGGGTTCGTACTTTCCGGAGATGTGGAGGTCCCGCCCGTCCTTCCGCCACTCACATATCCTGATAGGGGAGGCGGCACAACTGCATTGAAGTACAGTCTCGCTTCCCAGTTTAATCCCCAACTCCGAGTTTAGAACGCTCACTTCCGGTGGAACTAAAGGTAACGATAACATAATATTTTGGTAATTTACCGTATCAATATGTCTGCAGAAGAATCATGTGTTACAGGGGCATAGTCATCTGGTTTAAACTAACAAATTCAAAATATTCAAATTTTATATTTCCATTTTTAATGTAACACTTACAATTTTCTAATGGTTAGCAATAATTTGAATGTCAGTTAAGAGATAAGCACTTTGTTATAAATATGTAAACAAGGCTCATGCCATATTTTTATTAACAGTAGTTAATTTTGCTAATACAAAAAAGGCGAAGTTAACATCATGTCAAACATAAGCATATACAAAATCGAGTGTAGGGCAACACGGACCTCCGACAAAGGCGAAGGTTAGGATCAGGTGCCATGGAGGAGTAAGCATCCTCTGCTGACCGGTCACATCCGCCGTGAGCCCTTAGTCGAAATAAAGTAAACGGGATTACCCGTAGTCAAATCTAGTAGGAAAATGACAGTCTAACAAATGATATGAAACAAATCAGTCAACATATGACTTAGTGATAATTTTATAATCGCAAACAAGGTCATTATAGCGACCGTAGAATTTTCGAAATGATGACTTTAACGAGATTCGTTATAACCCTGCAACATAATTTTTGGTTAGTAGTTTGGCCTCGCTTTAAAAAGTCCTCATACGCATAGCATGCTCTTGCGATCAAATCAACTGAGAGAATATACACACCCATAAGCAGGTGATGGTGGTATATTAAGACATAGAAAGGGAAAGTTGACGATTGCAAAGTTAATTCATCACTCTTATAAAATAATGTAGTTGTCAGCCTGCCATTAGAGTCAATGTTAAATATCCAAATATGAAGCAGATATGTCAGATTCTGTGGTGTCCTTTATATCGAGTTCTTCGAGATATATCAAATGGACATAATTGTGAAAATTATGATTGTTAATTGATAGCCGGCCAGGACATCATCTAAATACCTATATGTAAGGTTGAAGGACACGGGAAGTTCCTGTAACAGTTTTTGAACAAATTCTGCTTCATATGAATATAAAAATAAGTCTGCCAATAAGGTAAATAATGTAAATACATATACATATATTTCGTTTAAAGCAGATTGTTCATTCTGAATAGACCCGTGGGGATCCGGGTTAGAATAGGTCCTCAGCATCCCCTTGCGTGTCGTAAAAGGCGACTGAATGGGGCGGTCATTCGGATGAGACCGAAAAAACCGAGGCCCCGTGTCACAGCCGGTGTGGCACGATAAAGATCCCTCCCTGCTCAAAGGCCCTGAGTGCCGAGCATAGGCCTAAATTTTGCAGCCCTTCACCGGCAATGGTGACGTCCCCATATGAGTGAAATATTCTCGGTGGGACGTAAAACAATAAATAATCATAATAATCATAATCATTCTGAATACATTTAAACAGTTTCTAGTGTTTCTCACATTTTTTTTTTTTTGGTTTAAATATTGTATTTTTTGTAAAACAATCTATATGTAACCAAAAACATGGAACGAGTCTTATTTATATATATGCATCTTAAAAACAAGCATTGATTATGAACATTCGTTCTTATCATGAAGTGAATTTAGATACAAGTCGAAATTTGTTAATGGAATTTATCAAACTTTTGAAGGTCTACACGATAACTTACATGTAGCTATCTGGAGGAAATGCAATTGGTTAATTGAATGACGCAGTCGAAAGTGATTTGCGTCGCGCGTTTTTTGTTGATATGACCAGATAATTCAAAATATCGAAAACAGTTGCTAAAATTTATCAAACGTTAGCTGATAGTTCACTCAAGATCGGGTTAAGGGGCACAGACACGTTTTGAGCTAAAAATGTTTAAATTTTAGATTTCCATTCTTAATGTTTACAATGCTAATGATCAAAATAATAAGAATTATTCGTAATAATAAGAAAATTCACAATTCAATTTTGATCAGATGTTGGGTAAAATCAAATGATATATTAACATCGTGAACACGTGCAAGTAAACATAACTCAAAATGTAGAGCTTATAATCATAATTCACCATATATTTCATATATTGTATATTTCTAACAAGGAGGCCTGCCTGAGGCCACATGTCACAGTGAGTGACTTGGCCCTCGCACTCTATAGTCGAGGAAGCTTGTAAGGTAAATGCTTGTCATTTTGGTCCTTGAGAAGTTTTTAATATATATTAAACTGTAAAACTTTGACTCTCCATAATTGGTGGCCGCACATCCTTGGGGTCATGATGTTGTAACAAACTTGAATTCCACTATATTGGGAAGCTTCAAATAATTCAGCTTTCCTGTGCAGTGGTTCTTGCGAAGAAGATTTTTTAAAGATTTCCCACTATAATAATCATGATGTAAGAACTTGATCCCCTATTGGGGCCCATCGTACCTCCGGGGGTCAATGATTTGAACAAACTTGAATTTCCTCGTATATCAGGAAGCTATCATATAATCTTCAGGTTTCCTGGCCGTGTTCTTCAGAAAGAAGATTTTAAAGATTTTCTGTGTAATATATGTAACTTTGATTCCTTATTGTGGGCCCTTTGTATCCCCGGGGGTCATGATTTGAACAATTAATGTCTCTAATATAGGAAGCTTCCATATAAATTTCAGCGTTCTGGCCCAGTGTCTTGAAGAAGAGATTTTAAAGATTGTCCCTTATATCATTGTAAACTCTGTTCCCTATTGTGGCCCCATCGTATCCTCCGGGGGTCATGAGTTTGAACAAACTTGATCTCCTCGTATATCAGGAACTTCCATGAATGAATTTGCTTTCTGGCCAAGTGGTTCTTGAGAAGATTTTTAAAGATGTTCCATTATATCATATGTAAAACTTTGATCCTTCCTATTGTGGCCCATCGTACCCGGGGGTCATAATTTGAACAAACTTGATTTCTCTATTCAGAAAGCTTCATTAAATTTCAGTTCCTGGCCTAGTGTTCTTGAGAAGACGATTTTTAAAAAGATTTTCCATATATTTATTCATATGTAACTTGATCCCCTATTGTGGCCCATCGTAACGCCCGGGGGTCATCAATTTGAACAAATTGAATATCCTCTATGACTCAGAAAGCTTCCATAGTAAATTCATGCTTTCCTGCCCAGTGGTCTTTGGAGAAGGAAAGATTTTTTTTTTTTAAAGATGTTCCCTTATTAATCCTATATGTAGAATACTTGGATCCCTATTGGGGCCCATGCGTACCCGGGGTCATGATTTGATCAAAACTGTGAATACTCCTCTTCAGAAGATTCCATTAATCTTTCTAGCTTCCTGGCCAAGTGTTCTTGAGAAGAAGATGTTCTTTAAAAAGTGTCCCTATATATATATGTAGAAATTTGATCCCTATTGTGCGCCATCGTTACCCGGGTCATGATTTGAACAAACTGAAATCTCCTCTAATTCGAAGCTCAATATAAATTTCAGCTTTCCTGGCCAGTGGTTCGCTTTGAGAAGAAGATTTTTAAATACACCACCTCATTGTTTGCATTTTCCGTGATTATTCTCCCTTGTGAAGGGGGCATGGGTCCTTCATATTGAACAACTTGAATCTTCACAAGGAATGATTTGTAGTCAAGTTTGGTGAATTTTGGCTCAGTGGTTTGAAGAAGAAGTCGAAAATGTAAAAAGGTAACGGAACAGACGGACAGCACACGGTACAAGGAAGAAAAGCTCACTGAACCTTCGGTTCAGGTGAGCTAAAAACGAAAGCTATGCAAAAATACATTTGGAATTAGATGAAAAGGTAAAAATAATGGGCGGTTTTCAATCTCAAAATTTCCATGAATACAAAATTAAGACTGCAGGACAAAAACGGAACCCTTAGACACAACAGAGGTAGGCTTTATTTCCGATGAAGACTAAGCATCGCTATCGACCGGTCAGTTCTGCTGCTGTTAGTCCTATCTTGATCAGGTGAACGAAGTAATCCGTAGTCAAAATTAGTGTATAAACAACGTTAGACAGCATTATTTTGACCATGACATATTGTATTGGCACCATAGATCGTTAAATTGTGAAATGCAAACTTTAAACGAACCTGTTGAAACCCCTGTAACATCAACTTGTTTGTCAGTAGCATGTCTCTATTTAAATACTGATCATACACAGAACAGATCTTGTGTATCAAATCACTTGAGATATAAACATCATATGCAGGTGATAACTTAGGATGGGATATTGGTACACAAATATGGCAAGCTGATGATAAAGAAGATGAACTCATTCCATTAGTCATAAGTTTGCCGTTATCATCTACATGTATGTACAATAAAATATATCTTAGAATGAAGTTGATGTTATTCTTTACTTTGAGTTGAATTTCTCTTATCATTGTTGATATACATGTATATTACTATACATATTTTTATTCATAATGGAATAACTTTTTCTTTCATATTGGAATTTTTTTCTTGATTTATCCAGTTTACCTGATAAAAATATACGGTTTGCGGTGGGTGTGACCACGGTCAACAGAGTATGCTTACTCCTACAGATGCGACAGTTTAACCTCTTCTTAAAGCAGTCGTAAAGCAGTTCTATAACTGCTCTAAGTTAACTTAGAGCAGTTCTGCTGACTGCTCTAGAGCTGCTCCATGATCTGCTCCAAGTTAATTAGAACAGCTTGCTGACTGCTCTAGAGCTGCTCTGTGACTGCTCCAAGCTTAAGTTCACTTAGAACAGGTCCACACTGCCTCCAAGTTCGCTTAGAAAAGGTCCGACTGCTCTAAGTTCACTTAGAACAGGTCCACGACTGCTCCAAGTTAGCTTAGAACAGGTCCACGACAGCTCTATGTTCACTTAGAACAGGTCCACGACTGCTCCAATTCGCTTAGAACAGGTCCACGACTGCTCTAAAGTTCGCTTAGAATAGCTATTATATTAATTATCTTTTCGCTAATTTTCCTTAAATAAAAAAACCCACAAAACAGAAATTGAAATGCATATGGAGGTTTATTACAGATTGAATTGCTATTAAACAGTGCATATACGTGCGGATATTGAACGAGGATTACATGTATGCCACTCGCACCAATCTTACTTTTAATCATGTTTCGGATATTGATAATCATTTCCTCAACGTTCCGGAGTTTTTGTGGAATACACAACTTGTATATTTGTTGACACCAAAATGCAGCGTACTTTTTGTGGACAAGAGAGTGAAAGACAGGTATGTACTGACCACTCGCGTGCAAATTTTAAAATGAACTGGCAGTTTCCAAAGCGGTTAATTATATATACACAGAGCTGCTCTAATTCTTGACCGGAGCGCTCTAGAAAAGAACAGCTATAGAGCTGTTCTAATTTATGACCGCTCGACGTTAACTTAGAACAGGTCTGTGACTGCTTATGACCGCTTCGTGTCTGCTCTAAGTTAACGTAGAACAGCTCTATGACTGCTCCAAGTTCACTTAGAACAGGTCCATGACAGCTTTGCGTCTGCTCTAAGTTAACTTAGAGCAGTTCTCATGACTGCTTTTCCATGACTGGTTTGGGCGAGAGGTTAGAACTGGTCGCATCTGTAGGCACCTGATTCCACCTCTGGTAGGTGAAAAAATGAAGATCAATCTCGTAAGTCATATCAATAATACAAAACCAAGAGTAAGGCAACACAGTCGTCTGGACGTGTCAGAGGTGGGATCGGATTCCGAGGAGTAAACATCCCCTGTTGCCCGGTCACATTCGCTGTGATCCCTATATCTCGTTCGGGAAAACGTACAGTAATCCGTATTCAAAACCAGTGTGCAAACAGCGGCTGCATTTGATGTAAAACAGTGACCTGTCTTGATTTAAAAACTGACCATACGCAGAACAACCTCTTGTGTATCGAATCAGTTGAGAGACATAAATTTTGTGTGTAGGTGATAATGGATTGTTGCTACATAAAATTGGAAAGTTGAAGATGGAGAAATTGAAATTATCCCGTTTGTCATGTACTAGTAGTTGAGTTGTTAGTTTGCCTTTCACATATTTTTTTCAATGAAATGTTCAAGTACGAAGCAGATGTGGAAGACTGTGGTATGAAAACTACTCTTAATTGTATATTCTTTACTGTCGTCGAGGCAACAGGCAAAAGAATATGATTTTTTTTGTTTCCAAGAAAAATATCTTAGATTTATCTTATCTTCAATTTCATTACTTTCATGTAGAACATATTCATCGATAGTTCACACTTTGCAATATTTCGTGTGACTAGGACCCAAATACAGTGAAATATCTTCTCGAAGATTAATGGTGTGTTTCCAATATGATCTCATCTTACTAAACATCATAGAGGAGTACGTGTTAATCATGATGTAAAAAGGAAAATTGATATACCATCCAATCATATTGATTATTACAACGTCTATAACAGCTACTGTAAATGTAAAATGTAATTCAATGTGAAAAGCTTGCTGACTATGCATAATACGTCCCCTTAATAAAAAAGCTATTTCCGAAAATCTATCTTGGCAGGTTGACCAAGGGAGCGTATACCAAAGGAATCCTGACATGTAAAATGTACTCAGACCGTGTAAACAAAGTATTCACATTGCACCACAATGTAAACAAAGTATTCACATTGCACCACAATGTAAACAAAGTATTCACATTGCACTACAATGGAAAAGTGTACTCGCATTGCAATGTTTCCACCATCACGTGAACAAAAAGAATTCACATTGCACTACAATGTAAACAAAGTATTCACAATTGCACTAGCATTTAAACAAAGTATTCACATTTCACAGTATTGTTAAAAAGTACTCACATTGCACTATAATTCTGAAGACGCGACTTGCTTCCATTGGCAATCCGTTGTTTGCTCTACATTCATATTCCCCGGCACAATGTCGTGTGATATTTCGTATTAAAAGCGTGTCTCCAGGTAAATCAGTTACTAAAGGAAAAATGATGAACGTTAACTTAACAAATATTTCCCTTCTATTGCTTTCGACTTCGTAACAATACGTATTTGTTGGTATATTCATTGTTACAAAGCGTGTGATCCGAACACAGATTTCGTATTTAAAGAAACATGCGTATACATGTATATCCGTTCAGAACCACTAAGCATTCCAACTGCTTGGAAAACAAGGAAATTAGATTGATTGCTGTCAAAATAGGGATGTCAAAGCTGGACAAAGTTTGAGCGAATGATATTTAGTTAGAGCTGAGTTCCTTTTGCACTCCATGTCATGAAAAGTAGTGATTACGACTTAATCTCTAAAATAATATCGTAATATTTTGCTGCCATTGGATTACGATACATGTTATTGATGTACTTACGAAAAGTTAATTCAATTTCAAAACCCGTTCTATCCATACATGTACTTCAATAAAACTAAGCAGTGTGTTAACTTATAAAACAATAACAAATATGCAATATTCAAGTTTCAAACTCTTCCTTACAACAATGTATGCAATGGGGCATTGTATTTCTATATGGGGAATTTTAGCTCTGAATGTGATTCTTCTAGGTGAACAAAGACTAGCTTAATGAGGATGACTAAATCACAGAAGTTGTATATGAATGAAAAGTTGAGGATGCGTACACCAATATTTTGAAAATTTCAAATATACTTTACTTAGTTCAAACTGCAGGTTTATTAAAAAGCAATCTGAAAATGAATTAAAACCCTCCCGGATTCGAACCCTCGTTCCAAAGTGCAGCAGTCGGCACCCTAACCTACTGAAGTACTGTAAGTGGTTTTAATTTCGCGGTGCTAAGAGTTCTAGATTTTTCATATTGGTCTAATTGTTTGTGGTTTTATTTTCGCGGAATTCAAATTTTATGACAAACATATTACATAATGTCTCACACTTGCAAAATGATTGCAATTGTTTTAATTTCGCGGAGAAATCCCCGACCGCGAACATAGCGAAATTAAAACCACCGCAATCATTTTCCCATTTACAGTATTCAGCTATGGGCAATGAAATCTAAATGGAATAGAGAGATATTGCTGATATTAAAAGGAAGTCAGCCATTGTGTTGATGTAGCATACTTCCTTAAGTAACATGGTCTGAAAAATATAAAGTTAAAGCTGCGTGAAGAGTTGGTTACATAAGGTAGATACCATGCTTTAAAATGGTAAAGTTCAACTATAAGTATTTTTTTTCCAAAAAACAGACACATGCACATCTTCAATGCTTCCATAACAGCTGCACATGGTCTAAAGAATGTCAAATATTTACATTCACTGAATATTTTTCTTATATTTCCTTTGAAATTGACATTGCATTTATCATCCAAGTAAATGCATGTTATTGCAAACCGTGGATCCGGTTTGAAATGTCACAATGTTCACATGGTCATTACCAAATATGGAGCGATTCTGAGGTCAACGGTTGATTGGCTGTTCCATTTAAAGTAACGAAATGATGAACATTATGGATTTCAGTGTTTAAATCTAGTTTATATATATTTATAAATATAATATAAACAATAAAATGCTTTCTTTGTAGTTTATTGGATGATGAAGGAAACTATCATTGCAGAAAAAAAATTCATAACCCGCTAACGCGGGTTATGATTTTTTTCTGCAATGCTAGTTCCTTCATCACCCAATAAACCTACAAAGACAGCATTTTATTGTTTGAATAAATGCTGTAAGAGGAGTTGATTACAACAATTAGTAAGGTCTATTAAAGACAATCTCAAAAAATGACAAAGTTCAGCTTCATGTAAATTTTTCGAAAAATGTCGGATAACTTTCAACAAGGCACATGCACATCTTCATTCAATGTGTCCATAGCAACTGTACATGTACAAAGTTTGAGGAATGTCCAAGTTGTGAGTGGACTTGATTACACAAAATAGGCATCGTCTATTTAAAGCATGCTTAAAAGCTGGGGGAAAACCCGACAAAGTTTAACTACATGCAATTTATTTAATGAAAAATGTCGGGTCAACTTCAAAATGGCACATCATAACCACTGTGCAAAGTTTGAGGAATGTCAAGTGAAAAGCGTGAGAGGAGTTGATTACACAAAGTATTTGTAGGTAACTATTCTAAGACGCCCGCCCAACCGCCATTCACCATACTATAAGCCGGATGCATGGTGTGCAACCCGGCCAAAAATTGGTACGATATTATAAATAGATTACCTGACGCCGCAAGCCGGCCAAAAATTGGTACGATATCTGACGCCGCAACCCGGCCAAAAATTGGTATGATTCTCTGACGCCTTTGTTTTAAAATTATTGAAATGAACAATGTATTACCGTTCATATTTTTATTGCGGTACCAGTGGATCCGTGGAGGAGGGTAACCCGTGGAATTACAGACCAGCTGCACAGTTTCTCCCTCGCGGACGTGCATCACCGACCTCGTGGATGGGTCCTCAATAATGGATGGTGGTACTGTATGTTCGAAATAAGTAGGTAAGAAATCATTCATATTTAAAACAAATATCAAAAACTTATTGAGATACAAAGCCCCTGTAGTCTCTCACTGAATGATTGAAAGAGTAAAACTTCTTTCTTAGTTTTTTGTCAACACGTGAAATTTGACGTTGATAAATCTTGTCACTTACCATTCACATATAACTGGATGTATTTGATTCTCGGGATGGGTACCGTGTTGACAATGCAGCTGTATTTCCCCCTGTCCTCGAATGACACGTTCCGTATGAGAATGTTCCAGTCCTGGACAAACTGACGTTCTATACT
The DNA here is from genome assembly GCA_903981925.1 of Ostrea lurida. Lineage (NCBI taxonomy): Eukaryota > Metazoa > Mollusca > Bivalvia > Ostreida > Ostreidae > Ostrea > Ostrea lurida. The sequence goes on from CAJDSM010018558.1 coordinate 13,336, forward strand.
TATTCTGATGTCGTCAGTTATTTTTGTGACGTCGCTACTTATCACCGTTCCTCTAGGGTTCATCCACACCACCTAGTGTTAGTGAATGATAAGATTATTTACCACATTTACAATGCATAGAACTTCTAGGGTTCATCCACACCACCTAGTGTTAGTGATTTAAATTGGCGAAGTAAATAATGTGTTAAACGTAATCACATACAAAATGCTAAAATTATTTACCACATTCACAATGCATGGGACCATTAGACCTCGGCTAATTCCGGAACCTATATCATACATGTACCTCGGCTGCATGACAGTATTTGATATGTGTATTCGCCTTACATTTGTGATCTCCCTGTCTGTTAACCGCATAGAGAAAACACAACGCTTAAAACAGTCCTTACATAGATACATACATGGAGTCATTTCAGCAGTATGTTGACTTTATACTTCAGAATTGGTGCTAACACTGTTTTGAATGAAAAACAGTTACATATATTGAAAGCTTTACATGATGGTCAAGATTGTAAGTCAACACGTGTAAACAGTAAACACTTGGGCGCAGCCATCTTACATGTATCAATGGCGGTTTACGTCATACAGCCGAAGTTAGTATGAGGTACGAATATTCCGAGGTTGGCCGAGTGTGCGTGGAGCCTCTTACCTACCTTATTCTCGTTTTGTATACAATACTCACCCATGTATACAATTCATTGTGTAGGGCATCAATTTGTTTATCAATACTTGGTTAAAGTGGTAGCAAAACTACTTCAAAATGGTGTGTCTTGGACATTTGCTATTCTGGAGATTAAGATCGCCCAAAGATATATTCTAATATAAGCAGAAGGAAACTACGCAAGCGTGCTCGTTTCATTAGATTATAAGCCAATTTCAGTAGATATAAATCATTAACAGCTTGGAGTCGTCCTCATTAGTTAAATGCTGCTGAAGTATTGATATCTTTCCTTATCATTATGTCCAATAACCAAAGTAACGCAGCTTTTTGGCGGGAAATGTACAGAGGTTGTGTCTTTAGCTGCCCTTAATATAGCGTAACAGATTTGATTGAGATTCCTTAAAGAGAGAGATTCATTTAACACATTTCTGTACAGTATCAACTGGAAAATTCCAAGGTTTTGATAAAATCAATTTTTTTTTCAGGGCCAAGTGTTGTGATAAATTAACAAAAGGATATAAATGTATCACTAATATGTTGACGAGAAAATCAAATTAACACTGGTGTATGAGAGTATTAGGAAACGAGTTGTGATCTCCTCCCGTGGAAATTCGGGTTAGAATAAGTCCTCGATACCTCATGCTTGTCGTAAGAGGCGGTTTCGGACGATATGGTAAAAACCGAGGCCCCCATGCCACAGCAGGTTTGGTTCTATAAAGACCCTTTCCTGCATGCTCAAAGGAAGCGGCGAGCACAGACCTAGATTTTGCAGCCCTTCACCGGTAATGGTGACGTGTCCATATCTATGAAAAATTCTCGAGTGGAACGTTAATCAATACAAAACCAACCAACCAACCTCCCCATCTTGAGGGTGTTGTGATTTCGTCAAGGACGAGATGTGAATCTGCTGTTTCTATCGTATATCTGTATAGTGACTCTTTAGAGTCTGCCTTATTTGCTGTGACATAATACATGTCCATAAACTTTCTACTAAACATGCATAGTATGATCACGACAATCAGAAATTTTAACTGGAAACCTGACACCTACATAATTGTATTTTAGCAAATCGTTAAGGGAAATAAAAGAGCAACGGGTGTTTAGTTAAATCCCCCAAGCCTTTGTAAAAATTCGACCTATACTGTTTCGTCAAGATCAATGAACGATTTCCATACAGTTTTGGTTACTTCGAACATGAAGACCGGTCGTGGTAGTTCAGTGGTAGATCATTTGTTTCGCAACCGGGAGGTTGTGAGTTCGAATCCCGCTCTTTACATGGCCACGGCAAGCCTGAGATGTAATCNCAGGGAGGTTGTGAGTTCGAGTCCCGCTCGTTACATGGCCACGGCAAGCCTGAGATGTAATGATGGGTAGTGATTGCTGCTTTGCCAAGCACTCGGCCTTTAAAAATGACTTTGGATATGATCTTAATAAAAACAAAGGTCCCTGTTTTGACTTGCGTTGACACATTAACGAACCCTCTTTGCAACAACAGTAAGCGCTAATATCTTACCTCCTGCTAATCTGTAGCATTACCATTGGTCTACATCGATCACGTGAAGACCATG
>CAJDSM010018558.1:16916-38347 GCA_903981925.1 Ostrea lurida
AATGACAAAAGTTGAGCATGTAGACAGACGGGCAGACAGACAGACGGACATGGTAATTCCTATATAGAATCNAGACGGACAGACAGACAGACAGACGGAAATGGTAATTCCTATATAATCCTTGTAAACCTTGTTTGAAGCGGCTATCGCTGTAAATTTAATTTGTTTTCTGTATCTTCACGACTACAGGGGATTCTTTAAGAAATCGATGTCATTTAATCACTAAATGATTCAGATAGCCCGATTCTGGGGCCAGACAACTTGACCTGGGACCAGGAATTTCAGTTTCGGTAGATGTCATCTCAATCTTTCTGTAGGTTACATGGTGTCTAGGATTTTTGAATAAGATTGTTTACAATATTGCATATTCATCAAAAGTCCCTGATTCAAGTGACGTGGCTATAAGAGGTCTATCTTGGCATCATTACTATATCGGTATGTACCAAGTTTAATGTCCACGAGTTAGGAAGACGAACTTCCCAATGCTGCTACATGTAGAAGCTTTTCCCCCTCTTAAGTTTTTGATTTCCTGGGTCATAAATTCACTAGATCAGCAATATATCACCACCCTCACTAGCAACAAAACCCAGGCCCAGGGCCACACTTGTGGTAGAAACATCTTTAACAATCTGACTCTATATACACAATGTTATATTATGATATTATGTTCAAAGAATGCGCCATTTGTAAAGGAGAGTAGCGATCACGAAATCCCCCATTCTTGTTCCTCAAAAACAGATATATCACTATATACATGTACATATATAGTATTGGAAGAGAAGTAAAAAAAAAATCAAATGTGAACGCACAACCGTACAGACACGCACATTGCAATAGGTCACCTGAATTTCAAAGAAATAGCCCACCGTGTAGTTTTTAAGGTTATGGACTTTGCATCTGAGTTCTGCATTGTTTCCAGCGATGGCAGTGACGTCAGAGGTATTCTCAAAGGTCGGCTGTGTATACACGGAAACGTCTTCTAGGGCGAGCAAAACTGAAAGAGAGAAAGCGTCAATGGATTGCTGGTGTTACTTACAATTGCAAATTATATAAGACTAATAAAAGGGACGCGGTTAAGGTCCATGCTGTGAACGTAGAAATTAAGTGTCTTGATATACTGAAATAGAAATAAAAATAGGTTTGACGCAATAGGTTAATGTGTAGTTACAGCTCCAAAATGTGTGAACTACGTATACAGCCCATCGCAAACGTCCGCCTTAATTTGTAAAGAGTAAAAAAAATCCCTAAGCTTCTAGCCAATATATTATAATGTAAATCGTGTATCTCTTAGGAAAAAAGAATGGACTTATAAACTGAGCCACGAGTACAAGTGCCTTGTTGTTCGGTATGACAAACGTTTAGTAAAGGCAGGGATTTGTTTGATTTGATCAATGCGCTTTTGTTGAAAACCTTGAAAGCTTTGATTTGTCAAAAGACCATTTCTTTGATCATGGAAATCTTAAAGCTGTAATAACTCTGATTGCTCCATCTTCAAATTAATCATTAGGAAAGATGCTTTTGTCATGTCAACGCATAACAGAATATTGAAGGAGCACTACGCAATCTGCACGAAAGCTTTAATATTAACAAAATTACACATTTCTATGGAGTCTAAAGAGCAAAGTCTTCAGTTTATTATAAAGGGTCCTAAACGAAAACCATTCGCCTGTAATTTTCGAAGACGCGAAGAAAGAATATTTTTTTCTTTTAAACACTGGTGGCAGCTGCTTGTATCTTTTAATACATTTTTATTCCAATCCAAATATTTTAAGAACGCTGTTCCTCATTGTATCAAACGGAAAAGCACGCAACAGTCAGATTTGCTGGTCCTCCATTATCGAATCTTTAAGAGGTTTCTGAGAGTTAGAGGCTTATAAAAACTGAATAGAAAAAATATCAAAACTGAGAATACATCAAATAAACCTGAGAGATTTACAGGGACTAAATCTTCTATTATCTGAACTTCAGAACCAATTTAGGAGAAGAAAATCAATGTACTTAACAGAATTCTCGCTGCTCTTGTATCGAGAAATAAGCTCTTAATTGAGGGTAAATTTATGAAGTATTTGAGTTGTCGACAAATTACCAGACTACAGCACTTCATAACTAAATAAATATTTTGGCGTTCTATTTATTGTAAAATAGTTTTCATAAAACACCTGCTTTAGTCTCTCTTTTCAAATGTATAAAGCTCTCATTTACGTTATTAGCATTTTCCATTTTGCTTTTAAATACATGTAGATTCTATATTCTGATTTAAAAAGAGTCAGTTGGGCAGTTTATTAGGCAAATCAACAGGTTTTTAACCCCCCCCCCTCCCAAATACTGACATCCATTTTCTTTAAAAATCTCCATCAAAACGTTTATAATGGAAGAAGTTAAATAATTCATGTCAGATGGAATTTGACACCAAGGAAGTTGGGTTTTTTTTCCACAAGAATACAGAAGTACCAGTATGGATTAATCGTTATTAGATACGTGAGACTTTGATATTTTATTCTATAATTATGTAGTACACTTATCACCCAATGATTACATGTATCACAATAAATATAGCAATTTTTCAAATATCATAAACTTCATGTTTATTTCCAAAATGATAAGGATTTTCTCCATGATATTATTTCCCCTCTCAAGAATGTCTTAATCAAATAAATATTCTTCCATACCATTTTGGCACTTTATGCTACGTCACCACACCACAGCATGTTTATTACATCAATAAGAGGCAACTTGGGTCGTGGAAATATATTCCGGAATTTTATGCATTGATCGCTCCTGACTTTTGATTCTTGCACTTGTCGGACGTGTTCACACTTCGTCATCGCTCCGGGAGCTCGGATGGCGTATTTAGGAGGTGAAATTTAATACAGCTCTTGTTCGTATGGTTTTAGGATATTATGAAGAAAGCTTTTATTTGTAGTTTTTTCACTTCGATGAATGATGATAGAAATTGATCTTTACGACCAGCATGGGAATTCATTGTCCTAGAATTTGTCTTGTTGTCATCGCAAATATTCCTTTACGGTTCTGTAAATGAATGGGAGGCCAAAAAATGTTTTACTTTAAATGTTTTGTTGAAATTCCCCACATGTAAATGCTGCTGGTGATACGTTGCAGACGTACATTGTGGTTCATTAGCGGCCGGTGATACACTTCCTGGTAACACAGTAATTTTCAATAACCTAAATTACATGTACATGTGCATTCAATACTTTTGATAGAGAGTGACAGTTTTGAGACATTTACTTAACTAAGTAACAATAGAACCAATTGCTCCGGACATATCTAGACAAATGGACAGATCCGAACACGTGGAACCACTAAACCACATCTTGCACTTACTATTTCAATGTATGATTTGCAAGAATGTTTCAATTTTCGTTGTTTAGGGATCAAAATTATATGTTTTGATAGATTTGAGAAACTAAAAATGAAAAAAACAAATATTACTTAACGTCGACGACATTGGATATCAGATTGGGGATCAATTAGAGATTAGATGTAAATTCAGTCTTGTAGTCATTAGATCTAGCTTTAACCATTTATCTGGCCGATTTATCTCTGTAGAACCTAACCAGATCCAACCTTACAGAAAACAAACTAAAAAAGAAACCTATATTTAGAACTTCTAGCAAAGAAGAAGAAGGGAAAATAAATGATACCATAAAAAAAACCCTCCTAAAATAGAAAAATCCAAATACGAGTATACACCTTGTTAATGTTTCCAAAGTGCACTTGCCGCAAGTCGATACTTTCCGTATCTTTGATTGATAAATGTAAAAAATTCTCCTAGCTGTTGAGCATTGTGCAACTTGCGTTCTATGCTCATAAACATGCATACATATATATACATGTATATATCTATCCATTCAACCGGTCGCATTGGCTCAGTGGTAGGGCTCTCGCCTCGTGATCGGGAGGTCGTGAGTTCGAGCGGTCGCTTCAAACCTAAGACGTTAAAATATGATTGCTCCTTCGCCAAGAGCTCGGCATTTAGAGGTGAGAATCACGGGTCTTTCGGATATGACCTTAAAAACGGAGGTCCCGTGTCGCAGTAGTTGTGGCACGCAAAAGAACCCTCACTGCTATTTAAAAGCCGTAAGTGCTAAGCATAGGTCTAAATTTGCAACTCTTCACCGGCAATGGTGACGTCTCATTATAAGTGAAATACATGTATTCTCAACGGGACGAAAAACGAACAAATAATCAATCAATCAACCATCCATACATCCATGTACATCCATACATACATCCATAAGGATTAATGAAATAGATTTTTCCCGTTCATCAATCATGTCATCTATCAAAGTTAGATAAAATACCTATTGCGATCAATCCATTTCTCTGTTTTACAATTATGTATATTATATTCCATTCAATGCTGTATCCTAGCTATCTAACAGAAAGAAAATGCGGTTCAAAATAGTAGGGAATTGGGACACCTTCACAGTACAATATGGACATAATCTGAGAAATGAACTTTATATCAGAAAAAACAAAAAGATGGAAATAGGTATAAGTGCATGTGTATTATGGAACATAACGGGGACAGTAATACTTTTTTCTTTCCCAATCATTATACGTACAAAATCGCAGTGTGGCACTGGGAGGGGGGGGGGTGGAGAGGGGGAGGTTCTTGTTCATATAGTTGAGATAATAACATGTTGCATTACATGTATATTCATTTTTCTTTGATGTCTGTAGATGGACTTAACTGGACTCAATCTTACCCCAAAAGTAAATTGAATACAAGTTTCACGAAAATTCAATCCCCGTCACCGTGACTTCATATAAGTCACGGGAATTTATTTTTTCTTGAAACTAGTATTTATTTACTTTTGGGGTGATATTGCTAAAACTTCAAGCATATACAATGTATATGTAAGAATCTACAGATCCAAGATCGAAGAAATACTAGTACATAGAATGCAGAAACACTGCAGGTACTGTTCTAGTAGAATATCTAAAGAGAGCCTTCAATGTTCAATGTTAAAGTTCAACAAATATATTATTGTCTCCCTTCATTGTATATCTGTCACCTTGCAACTTTGTTCTCAACCTATTGCTCTTGAAGAGTATTTGCCCCCCCCACCCCCACCCCCTCCCCACTTGTGATTTCAAATATATGTATATTGTGAATCTAATTGATCATGACACATTTTGGCTTGGAAAACAGGTTTGCCCACGTACCATCTAACTCCAAAGTTGCAGTTGGTACATGTAAACAAGATATTTTAAATGTTTTAGAGGTAATTAAGTATAAGCTCTGTATTTTCTAAAGCAATATACGATTCTAATTTTTTTTTATATTTTGACCAAAACCTCTTCATTAACTTTGTGACTTTCTTATGAACTTGGAATATGCCACATGTTACATGTAAAACTGATAATTATTGAGGGGCAGAAATGATCTGGGTTGCTAAACAATGATCTACATTTGACTCAAAATGGGTTTCTTTCCTACTTCCTCCTTCCTCTGACTATAATATAACAATAACGCTTATAAATCCAAGCCTGCGATCGATATTTTTGGTAACGTGAAAAATGGTAATTATATGTCAAAACACTGACCAAAAATAATGAGGAAAACGTCCAACTGAAGATAACGAACAATAATTAATCCCATTAATCATTTAGAGAATACAAAATCAAGAGAAAGGTAAACACGGATCTCTGGACAAACCGGAAGTGGGATCAGATTCCCTGCAGTAGGAGGAAGAAGTATTCCCTATTGACCGGTCACACCCGCGAGAGCCCTTACCTTAACCAGGTAAACGAAGTACACGTAATCCGTAATCAAAATAAGTATAAAAAATAAGTACATTTATGTACAGAACGGCGTAACAATTAGTATGAAACCCATCAGACAGCATTTTGACCCATCGAATTTGCGAAATGTTGATTTTAAACGAGACTGTTGCAACCCCTGCAAAATCAACTAATTTGTCCGAAGGCTATCTTGATTTAAAAATTAATCACACGCAGAACATGCTCTAGCGTATTGAATCAGTTGAGAGACGTAAACACCAGAAGCAGATGGTCATGAAATATTCCTACAAATTTAGATATAGGAAGATGACGATGGAAAAACTGAAGTCATCTCGTTTTTCATAAAGTATTGTTAGTTTGCCATCGCCATCGATGTTCAATAAAATATCCAAAAAAGATGCAGATATGGAAGACACTTTGGTGTCTAATTAAAAAACATGTGTAAATGAAAGTGAGTATTGTTACATTTAATGATGTAATATTCGAAATGAGGGCCATAGCAAGAGACTTCTTTCTTCCCACAGAGAAGCTTTTTGAGTAAATCTAAAGCTACATGTATAATTCTAATTCTAGGTGATACAAGTGACTGGGAAGCGAATCGAACTACAGACCGAAAATGGCCGGGGGGATGTCATCTTTATGAAGTAATACATGTTTCGGTCAGTTGATCACCAACAGCTAATGACGTTTCAACATGAGAGAAAGCCTCTCAAAGGGATATAAAACAACAAGCAAACAAATAAGGAACGTAAAATATGTATTTTCAAATTATCCCCCAATAAATTTTCCTTTTATTCAAGTTCTCTAACAATTCTTCGTGCAGTTTCAAACTACAGTAACCATAGCATAAAAAAACGAAAAAGCTAAATTGCACAATCTATTTGCACTTATATGTAGTTGTTTTGAATTCTATTTGATATTTCGGTTCCTCTTCCCATTTCGTTTCCTTAGGAAAGATGCAATATACCGGTATGTATAAATTTCGCAGTCACCTGATATATGCAAATTATATTTTATTCTTTTACACTTTTAATTGTATTTAGACATACTATACATTGTTATGTAAGATTTGCTCATTTATTTCAAAAGGCGTTTGATCTATGTAAACACTTTCTAAGATAGTTAGGATGCAATTGTTACATCGTATATAACATACGCACTGCTGTGATTGTTCGTTCTCAGCAATTATAGATGCTGAGGAAAAGCATATTGCTCCCATCACGTGCTCGCACGGCGAGAAATGAAATAACACGCATATTATCTAACATACAAATTCTTAACAAAAGCGCAGAATTGAAAGATATTTTGTCAACCGTGTATCGATTCCCTCTTATTCTTACAATTAATCTCCGAACGCTCTCTTGGCTTTGCGGATTTAGACGTCTTTCTTCGTTCCATCGTCTGAGTTTTTCTATTTTGATTAATAGAACTAATGAAATAAACTGGCTTTTTATTTCAATTGTTGATAAACGCAATATTATGAGTGAGGGTATGAAAATCGCTGAATATAAATAAAGACGGCCCTTTAATCTTCGTAAAGTACAAATTACAAAGAGCCGTTCCGCGGTAAGCAATAAATTCTCAAGTGTATATACTTATGATACTGGTGTACGGATTGGGGGTTATTTATTAACGGCCACACATCAAATGCAAAATTTTGTGAAATCGGCAAAAACTCTCAAATGTGGGAGAGGGCTTACATACATGTATATAGGCTACGCCTGTTGCCAAATTATTTTGAGTTACTCAATAAAATAGGTTACATATTAAAAACTCTAAAATGCACAAATTCATTATTATTTTTATAAGCTAATTTAAGACACGTTTTGTAATCATGAATCAAATATTCATCATAATGTACATTGTATTTTCCTTTGATTTGTTTATTAATTATAACGATTTCCAATTATTGAACATCTGTATATTTTCATTTCCATATTATAATCAATTTTTCGCTCTAAATTGGCTCCCCGATGATTGGCATAGCGCATATAATTTGTCAACTGACAGGGAACCATATCATTTTCTCTTTCTTCCTAGAATTTAAAACGAGGCTAGAATAATAGAAGCTATTAAAATTGCTCAATATTATATCTCAATTCAAAATTAACACAACGCGAAAATTCCCCGTATACAGTATAAATGAAAGCAGATGATACTGAAAATAAACTATATTTGATGTCTATTTTGCCTCAATTGTTAGAAATACGCAACATCGTAATCACGCCTAACACGGCATTTCGTTTCTATAGGGTCTATAAGTCTCGTTTAGTTTCACTTTCGATTTCACTACTTCCGGGTACATGCTAAATAATTAAAGGTTGGACAGATTTTCTTCTCTGTCGGACAGCACAAAAGATGGGTACATATGCGCGTATAAGGATACATGAAAATTTAAGCAATGGGTATATCAGCAGTCTGGGGAAATTCATTGTCCATAAAAGCAATTTTCATGAACACCCCTAACTCGGTGGTCGCGTACGCGACGGTGGGTCGAAAGGAAAATTCTTAAGAAGTCATTTTTCAGTGATCGGAGAATTAGTCTACAGACCAGGTTGTGTGGAAAGTGGGTATTTTACAAGGAGGACACATGACAAAATTCATAAAAACAACTTGCAACATTCTTTGGATTAATATTTCAGGTACTTTTTAAGGAGAGGAGCCAGTAGTTGGAAGAACTTGTCTCCTGTCCTTTTGATTATTGAAACAAAATATGTTTAAAACAAAACGTACAGAAATTCAGATATACTGAACATTCGTGACCTTCCTCACGTGTAAAGCGCCACAATTCATACCCTCGTGTATTTTCAAAACTGACATTTCACATTCTAATTGCCCTTCTTTCGGAACATCTTGTCGTTAATTTAGATGTATTTATCTATATTCATACGCACATTGTCTGTGTACATCACTCGGATCACAGTCGGCCTTTTCCGTAATATTTTTATATGCGGTCACGGAAACAGCCGAGTAGTTACGATTGTGTTTAAATTCGCAATGCATTCACGAAGAAATGGCTATCATTACAGTGTGAAGGCAAACACATTCTATGAATATAGAAAAAGAAGCCAAGTACACGTTTAACATTGAAGGATTTTTATTACCTCCGCCAAGCAAGCTACATGTATCAAATTGGAGGCGTTTAGTTTATTTATTTGTTTGTGGATTTATTTGTCTGATAGCAACTTCATACAAAAACTAGTGGTAACATTGCTTTGAAAATTGGTACACAGATGTATCTTGGTCTAAAGAAGTCTACATTAATTTTGGTGGCGTTCCAGATCCAAGCCCGAATCCTGGATCCAGAAGACTTTAATGTAACCATGGCGGAGGTCAGAAATTGTTTATCTACAAACATACTAGTATTGTAATACTTAAGGCTAACCATCGCCCAAACATCGGTTTTATGGCTATCTACGTAAATGTGTATGTAAAATGTAAATAATGTTTTAGCTTAACTTTGGCAGTTGTATAAACTTTTTGAGGAGGAGAAACTTTATGACCATTGACCAGGGCCTTAGCCAGGAATTTCTATTAGGGGGTGCACAAGTCGAAGGTCTGGGGACCGCTTTAGGCTCCCAGCCCTGGTAAGAGTCCAAGTGGGTGAAGCCTCCTGGACGCTGGGTGGTTTTAGTATGGCTGACCCTGGTTGGGGGTTCAGGGGGCAAAGCCCCGGAAGCTGAGAGGTTTTAATTTTAAAATGGAGGTCATGTGCAGACCCCCCTCCCCTCCCCCTGATACGGCCTTGTTGACTGATGTTATTTTTGTTGTAGTTATTATGGAATATTATGAAGAATATAATTTGAAGTAACTTCTCNCCCCCCCCCCCCCTCCCCTCCCCCGGATACGGCCTTGTTGACTGGTGTTACCTTTGTTGTAGTTATTATGGAATATGAAGAATATAATTTGAAGTAACTTCTTTTGATCATCTTTGCTAATTCAGCTGAAATATTTGCTGATTATATAGCTATTGAAAACACAAGCGCTAAATTAAATGCAAAGGTGTAATTAATTTTTTTATGTGAATTCATCAAACACTTAGACAGAATGTCTTAAACATTACATATAATGAAATGTTTACTGCTGTAAGTAAACGGTTTTATTTTTAATATTCATTTGGTTTTAAACGTTTCTAATATTTGATTGGATTTGGCGTATTTACTTTTACTGAGACAAATATTAAACAATCTATATACACATAAATTCAAAATGCCAAGGATTGTATTTTACTCAAAATAGTCGAAAATATCAAAACAAAGAATTCATGGTAAATCAAAATTTTCCTAAATTCAACTACAGTGTCAAAGAATCAAAATGTCTATTGAAAATAGTAATCAATAATTTATCTTGGACACTAATTAGTTGTCATATCACTGGTGGGGAAAAACCCAGTTTTTATAATTGCTATTTCATCAAAATTTTGAACAATCCCGAAAGTCATTTTCCCGTACAAATACGTGAATTACACGCAAAATAGAGTATTTGAATAGGCACGTGTTTAGCGTTGGGTACGGACCGCAAATAATTTTACATCAATACTACAATATTCAAACTAGATTTTGCATTATTAGTCCCCTACCGGTTTGTAAACCGGAGGGGACTATAGCTTTCTTCTTTTGTGTCTGTCTGTCTTCATATATTGTCTGTCTATCTGTCTGTCCCCATTCCGTCCCGTTGGTTTTCCAGACTTTTTTTCTTGCTGCTTGCAGATATCATTTGATATTTGGCACATTGCTTTGCCATACCAAGTTACAGATCAAGTTCGAGTTTGGTTCGATCCATTCATTTTTCGCTGAGTTATGGCCCTTGGACTTAGAAATTTCATAAATTTATCAGTTTTCCGCTTTTTTCCTCACTGCTTGCAGATATGCATTTGATAATTGGTACATTGCTTTGCCATACAAGTTACAGATCAAGTTTGAGTTTGGTTTTAATTCATTCATTTTTCACTGAGTTTAGGGCCCTTGGACTTAGAAAATTTCATAATTTTTCAGTTTTCCGCACTTTTTTCTCACTGTTTGCAGATATTCATTTGATATTTGGTACATTGCTTTGCCATACCAAGTTACAGATCAAGATCGAATTTGGATTTGATCTAATCATTTTTCACTATAGTTATAGCCCTTGTCCTTTCCTGTCACCAATATTCCCTTTTACCATAAGTATAATTATGATATAGGCCTACATAATGAAATTAGAATATTGTTGCGGTCCAATAATTTGTGTAACCGGTAGGGGACTATGTATTGTGCAATACTCTCAGAATGCTTGTTATTTTACACGAGATCTATTAGGTGATCTCTTGTCACGTGACCAGTTATACGAGGGTAGATACCAAAATGCCAACAACTCTCCTTTAGGAATTGTCACGTGCATCCTGACTAGCTTATACAGTACTTACTTTGATACTAGTACCTAAATATTTACCAAAGATTTCTGTCTATTTTCCTCTTAAATTATAGCCATTTGTAACGTACATTTGATTTAAAGGATTGTTGTGTCGAGATTCTGAGAAACACTCTCCTCTTCATGACTTGTCCTAGCTTTGCATTCTAAATGATGATAATGATTTTCTACAAATCAATAAACAATAGTAAAGTGAAATAACAAATAATTATTAATCAATTAGTCATGATGGGTTACTTTGATTAATGAATTCCAAATCTATTTCGTGTGCGCTGCTCTTTGAATTTCATAATAAAATATTGGTGTATCCTTTCAAAAGTCTTATGTCGTTGATAATTTTATTTCTTGACCACGATCAAAATCTGGTTTTATCAGTGTTTTTCAGCACTTGACCAAAAAAATCTAAATTTATCAATAACACGAACAGATACATGCGATTGTGTCGCATAGGCGCAATGCAGTACGTAACAGACGATGATAAGCTTTAAACCAAACTTTAAATCAGACGTATATTATTGGTAAAGCCTTCAAGGAATGAAGTTTCTCTACGGGCTATACCTTCAAGTTTAATTGGATAGTAGCATATTTACTATTGTTGTTCTGGAGAACCATCGATTGCTCGTATAAGAAATAAGAATTCGCCACAGTTTCCAGATTTTCTAACGTAATTTTTAATAAAAACAAGCAAATATTCGGCTCATTTTTCCCCATGGAAGCAAATTTAGAAAAACGGAACTTTTGAATCGTATATCTCCATAATATTGTCTGAAAAAAAAAAGATGCAGAAAATCACAAATAGATCTCCCAATATTGTTGGGCGATAAAAGAACCAAAACGGATAACGTATTAATCTGAGGTGTTCATTGTAATCGTTTAAAACCTTCTAATGAAATTGCGGCAAAGTAAGATAGAAATAAATTACATTGAATACTGTAACTCAAAACAATAACTCTTTCGCAAATGTTGTATTTTATAAATGGTTAACTTTATGACACCGACAAGTGGAGTTCATTTTTGCTGAGCCTCCAAAATAAATCTGTTCTAACAGTGATAAATCATTTAACAAAAATAAATTGTAAATTTTAAGTATGTTGTACAGCGCTTTAGAGTATTTTTAGATAGGCGCTATATAAGTGATATTTTATTATTATTATTATTATTTGTTTATTTCTTCTTTCACCTTTTAGATCTATTGACTTCAACGTAATGAAAGTATTTTTGTGTTTAGTCTGAAAGTCAGTAGACATAACGACAGAAGACAATGTCTAGAATAAACGAGCGGCTGTTGAAGTGACTTTGTGATGCCATTTCGATTATCGTAGAAATGTCTTACCTTTCAAGAGGGAATCTAACAGCCAGATGATCCGAGATAATTTCAAACTCAATCTGCGTCTTCCATCTTGTGATAATTAAAAGTTATGAAGTCGCATCCAAAAACTTCTATTACCGTTGATAAGGGGTTTTTTCCTTTAAACGAAAGCTCACATATTGCTGTAGAGGAGGGTTATATAATCCTTAAAACATCTGTTGATTATTTCATATAATTAGGAAGTTGAATTCAATCAAGCTGTGAGTGCAAAGTTTTAAATCCAACCCTAACGGTTTCATTCAAATAAGTGTTCTATGGCCTTTAGAGTATGTACCATGATGCGACCATGTTCCAATGCTGACAGTCCTTCCTTCACCACAGTCCAGTTAGTTACATAAAGATACCATGTACTTTAGACATTGTGAAATATTTCACACTGACAGTCCTNCTGCTAGTTACATAAAGATACCATGTATTTTAAACATTGTGAAATATTTCACACTGACAGTCCTTAACCACCACACTGTCTGTATTAGATCCGAAGCAGGGAAAAAAGTTGGTTTTTTTTTTCAATATTATTAACTTATCTCCATAGTCAAATACGGAGGGTTTGTATGATTGACGGTATAGCACACGAAGCGTGACTTTTGCCTTAGATGTCAGGTGAAATCGTTTCTCCCATTGTTAATGAACCTACTTATAATGATTTTCTTTCACCACGTCTAAGATAGCATCCAGCCGTTGGTTCAGATTTCCGTCCGTTGTGTCCCCCGAATCCGCCGGCCCCAGGTAACGAGTATGATTATCTCACTCGCTAATTACCGCGTCAAGATGCACGAGGCATGTAGCAGTCCCTCTTTAGAATCCAAATCGATTTAAGTTTTGTAAAAAAGTGTCGTAAATTATTAAATTCCACCCATTCGAGTAGAAAATGAAGCTTTCTTTCGATAGGAATTATGAGAAATAAGTTTTGTGTGTATGCTCCGGTTAAGTTTTTCAATGCGGCTGTTTTTCCAGTCAAATGATATGAAATGAGCCACGAGCTCTATCAGATCTTTACCAATATCCTGTTGAGTGGAAGATGAACGGGTCGAATTTCTGTTCCGTTTTTCTATTCATTTGGTAAGAAACTTCTGGATAAAATACAGGCATTAAATTAAATAAACAATACAACCCAAGTGGTTGGCATAAAACACACACCGGCCCAAAGCGCTCGGACTACGAGGCGCATACGCGGTTTGGTAATACGTTTTTATTGAGAGATACACACATTAATTCTAATGAAGGATTTGATTAAGAAATATATTGTAAAATCAATCCCGACACTTATTAATATTTCAGGATTCCACAATACAGAGGTGTATATTGTAACACGGATGGGTATTTCACGATCCGCAAATATGTTATATAGATTTGCATGTAAGAGCCGATTTATGAAAAGTCCTACGTCGGTCCGAATGAACCAATAAAAAGCCAGCCCGGATAATAGTAAAATTCAATAAAATCGCAGGTTTTAGTCGCGTCCAATTTGTCAGCGATCTGCTGTAATTATGAGTCGCCGTTGAAAATGGCGAAAGGGTCCTAATTGATAATCAAATCTTCTGGTATGACAAGTACGCAACATCTGTATTGAGATCTCTCTCTCTCTCTCTCTCTCTCTCTCTCTCTCTCTCTCTCTCGCTCTCTCTCTCGCTCTCTCTCTCTCTCATACATAGATAGTAGAGGTGGTGGTGGTTGGGGGGGGCGCAAAATGTGAATAATCATTTGTGTTTGTAATATTCTTTTGAGCACGTCATAATTTTGACAGATATATAAAGGTGTCAGTGAAGAGCGCGATCGATGATCTGAAGTGACACATCTATTAATAAGAGATTTCTTTATTATTCACATCCTTGATTCATCATGTTCATAGCTTTCACCGACCAAATTTATCTTTGTGGTAAACATGCTTCGTTCCGTTAGTTTAACCAGGACGCCTTCGTACCGTTCAGGTGGCTGAAGTATCATTTAAAAGAAATAAAAACTCTAAACCTGCTTCCTATTTGCGGTTTGGTATTGGTAAAATCTGCTATCGTACGTATCTTCCACGTGTTCGTAAAGGGGAGGCTTCAGATGAAATGCAGACTGTTCCGGTCAACAATCTGACAGGGTCGTTGTATTCCGTTTTCACACTTGTCAGCGTTGGAACTGATTGCATTGATTTCATTTGATCAGGATTAGGAGGCGCATCTAATTATTCCGGAGTGAAGTTCCCGTCTCTAACGCAGGCGTGGAAAATTTCATTAACAAAAAAGCTTCATTTTGGGATCTTACATAATAATTCTGCTACGGATATTCTAAATATTCTAATAAGCATACGATAATTAAATATATGTGTCTATAAATATTAAATCCAATTTGTTATCAAATATACAAATGTAGCATCTGCTCTGGTAAACCACATATTTATTTTCGATCAACATTCCTGTTATGAATGATTTAATTACTTTGAAAGGTTGAACTATACCCAAAACTCCTGACACCCACTTGTTAATTTCTTCAGATCCACATACATACAAGTTTTGAAATGCTGGATTTTTTTCTGACATTTTGCATACATATAAACAAGAAGATATAAATAAAGTTTCTTGTTTTTATTTCAAGGTCAGTCCAAAGTCGCAAGCTTTTTATGCATACCAGGGAGATATTTTCTTTCTACCTGTACTAATTTGTAGCATACATAATATGCTTAAAAATAACTCTATTTTTGCAAAATGAGAACCATCATTGGTCCACTTGGACAAATTAAGTAAGACAAAAGTCATATATGAGATTTTTTACTTATTATGTGATCGAAAATGACCAAGCTTAGTTGATCAATAGGTTTTTTTTTCTTAAATTTTTGAAGACAGTTTTCATGTTAAAAATATCACAATAGAAATATTTTTCTCCATTTATAATTTTATTAAAATGGGGATCTGAAATAATGGGCAAAGCGATCCTGAATATGCCCAACTGAAACCTCAATAACATATCTTCCAGTTTGTCCGATATCAGATAAGAAGCTATTTTACTGCAAATATTTACATCGTGTAACAACATACGACTGTCTGCTTATGATGTTTGTTTGTCAATCAAAAGAAAATACAAAATTTATTTATCAATTTCAACTACCAATACGCTAAAAAAAATATACATTGTAGCCAATTTTAACTATCACAGATATCCAAAGGCGACATTACGGTGATGCTGAGAAATATCAAATTAAAGAAATAAAAAGAATAATTATGTTTCTTTGTAGTTTTGAATATACACATTGATGTATTTATCTAAAACCCTTGATACATGTAGAGGATAGATGACACGCACGGACACAGTTGCATAACAAACAAATGAAACACAAATAAACACATAATCACCTGCATATAATGATTAGGTCTCTCAACCGATTCGAAAGAGCATGTTCTACGTATGATCAGTTTTTAAATCGAAGTGTTTTATTGCATTTGACATTTTTTCTCGAACTCGATCTACTATAAGAAGCATATAATTTAATAAAGTGTAAACGATGAGTGAGATACAAATTCTTTTACAGTTTCAAAGTGATATGTATACAAGGATTAGGACCCCCCCCCCTTTTTAATAGATTAACTACAGTTTATATCCTAAACTGCTTTCTGTGCCACGGCATGCGCAAGAAAAGGTGTAAATTCAAAAAAATTCGAATGAACTTGAATTGCAAAACTTGTCCCATATCAATAACATGATATCTTATGTATTTTCAACACTTTACACAACTATTCTCTACGATGAATTAAAGATTAGGTAATTTGACATCACAAACAGCCGCTTCTTCAATAAAAATGGAACGCGGAAATATTCATATTTCGTGATCAGTCATCCAAAATATTACTTCGTTAAACATCACTCTGATTCTAAGCACAATTACTCTGGTGTTGAAGTAAATTATCGTCTTTTAACAGACTTTTGGAATTCCTATATGCACAAATTGTGCTCCTTTATCAACTGACCTTTTGCATTCTAACAAGTCATTCTGAACATGAAAAATATCTAAATGTGGCCTTCAATTCGACATTTAGATATATTGATGATGTTTTATCTATCAACAATCATTTTCATTCACCTGTGGATTCGATATATCGCAATGAACTCGAAATAATGGCACCAAAGAGTCTTCCACGTCTGCTTCGTACTTAGATATGTTATTAAACATAGATATAAAGGACAAACTAACAACTCATTTTATGACAAACGGGATGATTCCAGCATCTCCATCGACAACTTCCCATATTTATGTCTCAGCTGATTCGATACGTATTAATTAGCGTGTTTTGAATTTGACCAGTTTTTGAATCGAGGCAGGCTTCTGAAAAACGAATTGATGTTGTAGGGGTTTCAAGAGTTACATTTAAAATCAGCACTTCGCAAATACTATGGCCTCTTTAATGATTTAGTTTGCCAATACATCCTACCATTGGTCAAATGATGTCTGCTGTGTTTCATACCAACGATTAAGTCGTTTATTTTATTAACGCTGATTTTGATTACCGATTACTCCGTTTACCTGATTATGATAAAGGTCTCACAGCGGATGTGGCCAGTCGACAGGGGATGCTTACTCCTCCTAAGCACTGGCCCCCGCTTTTGGTATATCCAGTGGCCCATGTTTGCCGAACTCTTAATTTGTATTCCGTAGATTGATCTCTGTTCATTATCTTCACCTTTTCACCGAACCAGACTGACAGTGAGAATTGTATTGAAACAGGTTACATTGGTCCAGTGGTTATATTGTCTGCTCTTTGACTGAGAGTATGTAAGTTCGAATTTCGCTCGCACCTTCAACACATCCTCTCTCTCTCTCTCTCTCTCTCTCTCTCTCTCTCTCCTCTCTCTCTCTTCTCTCTCTCCCTCTCTCTCTCTCCTCTCTCTCTTTCTCCTCCCTCTCTCTTCTGTTATCAAGTGCCATTAAATCTCTGAAGATTGAAACTGTATAAGAATTAGTACATGATGTAGTTGACAGTTATGTGCAAGTAAGTGAGAGTTTAGAAAGTGAAAGTTAAATCAAGGTATATATACACGTAAATTTAGGAGTACGTACAATACTTGAATAATTTCAATTACATGAAACTTTATTTCATACGAAGGATTTGCCGATAGTCACATTAATAATGGATAGTTTAATCAGTGGTAATGATTATAATTATTAACATTCGTAACAACTGCCTGAATTATAAATGGACAGTGAATGAAGGAAGTCTGTACCTTGTTTAAACCGAAATGAACCTGGTTTCAGTGAAACTTACGATAAATGTTTCTGTAACTTACATTGTGTACAATAAAGGTAACAGAAATAAAGGTAACAGAATCATGGCAAATGAGAGAGAGAGAGAGAGAGAGAAGATCACATAAGAATTACAAACTAAGTACACGTATACATATTGAGCGACACATATCAGCTGAGGCTAGAAATCCGAACTAAACCTGATACAATGAATAAAATCAATTTAATATTGGTTTAAAATCTGTACAAAGCACTGCAGTCTTGGTATTCTAAAGCCGTAGTACTCTATAGGAATAAACGGAGAAAATTTGATTTTAATAATAGGATATAAAGAAATTTCTCAACTCTTGTTTGCTTGTTAGCGACTTGTTTTCTAACGCGAGTTTGTTTGTTATCTTCTTTTTATACCCCATTGAGAGGGGTTTAGTGTTTTACCCCCGTCCGTCATTCTGTCATTCCACCCGTCACAATTTTTTGGGTAAAACAATTCTCAGCAACTGTACATTACAGACCACTGATAGTTTGCATGAAACTAATATATGGGTATTGTGTATTGTGGGATGTATTTTCGAATTCATCGGACTTCTACTTCCTGTTTGCCAAGAACTTGGAAATAGAGCGGTGGTATCAATAGTGAGCATTGGGCTCACAGATTTCTTGTTTAAAGTACGAAGCAAGCCCGAAGTTTGCCAGGTGTTTTACAGGGCCGCGTTCAAGATCGTAGCGGCTACGTAGGGCTCGGTAGCGCTACGATCTTGAACGGCATGCTAGGCTAGCTAGATTTCTAGCCTAGCGGCTAGGCTAGCCGCTACGATCTTGAACGCAGCCCAGGAATTAAAATCAAGAATAAACAAACGAGATTTGATGAAAACCAATTTCTGACAAATTTAAAACTTCAATGTTTACAGCGTGATACAAGTTCAGAATGAAAGAACACAATCACAAATGTGATAAGACTACCATGAATTGAAAAAAAAGCAATAAAGGACCGAAAAACAAAACTAAATAAATAAATAAACAAACAAAGAAACAAACAAAAGATAAACCAAGGCAAAACACAGCAAAATCAAACCAATATAAAAAAAATATGAAAACAAAACAATAATCAAAAAATGACACAAAACCTCACAACAGAAACAAATATAGAGAGAGGGAATTGTTCATTCGGATGTGATGTACATTGTTACCCATAACACTTATGGAAGAAGGGATTTTGTATTACATCAAGATTTACATGAATTATCATTCACATACCTATAATATAGTAATATATTTTAGCATATATGTGATATGCATATACGCATAAGATGCTGTTATCGAAGGATTGCAAACACTTTGGAGTTGTCTTTCATGGCTCCACAATTACTTCCCTTGGGTATATATAAATTGAGCGACTCTGATTCAATCAGTGTTGGTGATCCCCTATTCCTTTAGAATTCCGGTCGCGATGGCTCAGTGGTAGAGCTCTCGCCTCGTGATCGGGAGGTCGTGCGTTCGAGCCCGTCAAACATAGGTAGTGATTGCTCCTTCGCAAGAGTCGGCATAGAAGTGAGACCGGGTTCTTTCGAGATAGACGTTAAAAACGGAGGTCCGTGTCACGCATGGTGTGGCAAGCTACAAAGAACCACTCCTGCTAAAAACCGAGTGCTAAGCATATGCCTAAATTTGCAGCCCTTCACCGGCAATGGTGACGTCTCAATATGAGTGAAATATTCTCGACGGAACCAAAAAAAAAAAAAATCAATTAATCAATCTTTCGAATTTATAAACCCACCCACACCTGGAATTGTTGTATTGTCTTAGTTTGTTATCCATGAACAAAGATACTGCTTGCGTGTATTTTACATTCCAGGTAGCATTTCCCTGATATAACTACTGGTGTGGCTGATACTGAAAACAATGACTGTTGAGAGCATAGCGGGTACCTTGACCAACGAGCGGCTTATTGTGTACATTTGAAAAAAAAACCATGACATTTGATTTGTAAACTCGGCCTTGAACTCTGCCCCTTGTTTGTTTGATGTTTGATGTTTGATTCTCGACCTTGAGCTTTGCATCTCCCAGGGTCAAGGTCTTCCATATATGAATTGTTAGAGCTGGTTGAATTTTGCTGCCTGACCTTTGTATCTTGCGGTCTACGGCACCTGATTAGTAATGTATATATTATATATATCAGTATATATAATTATATATATAATAATATATTATATATATAATATTATATATAGATATATATATAATTATATATATAGATATATAGATAGATATAGATAGAACAGATGACATTATATAATTCCCAGGACCCCATTGAAATAATCGACGAAATTGTTGCTAATGGAATCCTAGCTTACTGTGATATAGTGAAGCTGTGCATGATAATATCTTGTATTTGATAATAACATTGTGATTTATGACTGTGATAACATCTGACCAGTATGAACTATATAATATTGTGTTAATTGTAATGTCTTTGTGATATTTTGTACAAAATGATGTTCTGCCTGAATAAAGCTAAACTAAACTAAACCCTATATGTATATGGATGTTGGCTTTGAAGTGTAGATTTTGGGGCTTGCCATTTGTGAGGCAGCCACAATTGGAATTTGGATTTTTATGCTTTTTGGTACTTTGGTACCTTTATCGCCAAACAGAATATTGGTTGTGTCTGTTTGCAATACTATTATGTCATGCCGTCACGTTCCCCCGTTCCTACACAGATATAGAAATAATGTCGAGTTTTGAAAATTCATGTAAATAAACGCACAATTTGTTTATTTTTAGAAAATTGTTTTTTTAACACGTACATGAATATAAGATAGGGAGAGCGCGACGACAAAAAATGGTGCTTAAAATTGCAAGAAGCTGCAAGTAAAATGCTAAAACATGTCAAATTACACTTTCTCCTTGCTCTAATCATTTCGTGGACTTTTTTTTTAACATGCTGTCACTTTCTCTCGTCAACTGAATAGGAATTTGAATTTGATTGAACTGGAAAATATTGATCATAAAACTTAATATCAGTGCC
This sequence comes from Ostrea lurida, assembly GCA_903981925.1. Classification (NCBI taxonomy): domain Eukaryota; kingdom Metazoa; phylum Mollusca; class Bivalvia; order Ostreida; family Ostreidae; genus Ostrea; species Ostrea lurida. The sequence goes on from CAJDSM010018558.1 coordinate 37,710, forward strand.
CAAGTGCCAATTAATAAAAGAGCATAACTTTCTATGTTTGATCAGAAACCATTAAAAGAAAAGAAAAAATAGTGGCACTTAAAAATTGCATAAAAGCATGGAAATACATCCCTACTCCATATCGGAAAATCGGCAAAGAATTTATGCTTAGAAAGGTTTCAGATATCGACAGAGAGATTGAACATCATACTTATGTAGAAATTAATTCAAGACAAATAATTAACAACAAACACTTCTCTTTTCACCATTCTAACAAAGAGAGCAGGTGTCCTGTTCTCGGTGTAGCTTGGTAAATATTTGCGATAATGCAATCAAATCGATGTGATCTAGAACGATCTAAGTGAGCATTGCAGGTTGTTTTTTGTATAAGAAGCTGCCTCACGGTGTAATCAGGCAGATATACAGATTCTACATGGTAACAAGTTTCAGAAAATAAAATTTTGAGCTACACTCAATAATTCAAACTCATCAAAAAGATGGTTACCTTTCCTTGACGTCCTATTCATTTATTTGCGTGGGAGAAAATTTCAAGACAGCATGACAATAATAACGCACCCACACACGCACTCACAAACTTGACACTTTTTAATTGTGACAAATATCGACGTTTTGAAAAATTACATATATATGACCATATA
>CAJDSM010018560.1:2789-24920 GCA_903981925.1 Ostrea lurida
AGAAGTAAAATAAAGATTATGCTACTTAACTAAAAAAAAAAGTTGATATGCAAGATATAGGGTTCACTATGATTCCTAAATAGCATATGGATGGGTGCAAATACGAAACTAAGACACGTGATCAGTTACTGAAGAAATTTAGGTGAAAATATGCATGGTCCTAAAAAGGGTATGTAGCCCAGAGGGAAGGTGGATGGCCCCAGTTGAAAGGTATATTTTTAAAAAGGGCAGACAGAGTTCTTGGTTGTGTAGTTTTGAGAACCTCTCGCATGGTGCCGGGATGGGGTTTGGGTGGTGCGGATTTAGCCCAAAGAAGAGAAAATCAAAGCTGCTAAGAGCATATTTTGTGGTGCACCACCACCGGTAAGTATGGATTACATGTAATTTAGGATCATAATTTATTAACTACACCAATATGAAATACAAGTATATCATTTTTCATAATTCTACAATAACCTGACTTTGGTGCACACCCCTACCCACATGTTTCAGGGCTATAAAAACTGTCCCCTGCCACCTTGAAAACTTACTGAATTAATGGGGTGGTAATTGAAGATTCTGAAGTGATATAGTCCCTGAAATATTCCATTCAATGACTAAAATGTTTCGTTCAGTCACTGAACGCAACTATTCGGAATTTGCTCCTGTGTTTTTGTTTTGCTGTTGTTGTTTTTTTTTCATTAGCCATAGTTGTCAGTTAATCAAAGTCAGTAATTAGAAATATACACATTCAGCAATGTCATTGAACGAAATGCCTTCCTTTCATGCTTTATAATTAAAGACGGAAACTATTGACTTGGTACGACAGTAAATGTTGCTTTATTACAGCACAGAGTTGTAAAATACTGTCTAGATAGGTAAATGACATCAGTCCATCTACTGGGTATTAGATTAGTCCATCTACTGATCATGACCATTAGACCAAGGACGAGGTCAAAGACTTAAATACATAGACTACTACAGATCAAAAGTTAATAATATAAATGTACATTCCCCTTTGGAATTGTTTTTAGATCAAAATAATGTTTCCTTTATGTCATCCCTCGGTACATGTAGCAGATAGAATGCTATTTATCTATCTATGGTGTCACATTACGAAAGATAATTATTTTTACTGTGCTTTATTATAAACTCTCGTGACTCTTAATTCTCTTCTTGCAACAAAACTTATTATGAAATGTTCGAATGTTTCAAGTGTCGTAAAGTACATTTGTATTTCAACCTAGAATGTTCAGTTAAAAAGCACATGCCTATGGTCCCCATATTGCAGCCCTTTTTTAAATGGACAACAACTTGTTTATATTCTTAATGAAAGATTCTATCTTTTTTCCTGCTGATCAAGCTGTTATCGCACTAGTCAGGCTAGTTCACAGGTTCGCAAATTTTAAATCCAAGCTTTGGCGGAAGTGGATAATCATACATAGTGGACGAGTGTAAGAGAAAATCTACAGACCATTAGACCATGGACGAAGTCATAGACGTACATATGATATTACTTTCGTACATGTATAGACTACTACAGCCTAAAAGTTAATATGTACATTCCCCTTTGGAATTGTTTTTAACTCAAAATACTGTTTCATTTATGTCTTCCCTCGTTAGAAGACAGAATGTCAATGATCTATCTATGGTGTCATATCTTTTACTGTGCTTTATTATAAACTATATTATTCATCGAACGTTCGTCTTTGAAAACCAAGCATGATGTTCATTTCTCGGGCAGACTAATCGAACACCCCCAACAGCTATGCGATGTTATCCTAAATCCTTATCACTCTCGCCAATCTCCTTCCTGTAAAGTCACGGGTTCGAGTTATTATTATTGATAATTGCTGTTGAACTTTGCCAAGATTCGTGTCAATACCGAATCGGCGTAATGTGTTTTCTTATTATTCATTAGCCATAAGCTGAGGAAGGTGCAACGCTCGTTTTCAACAAAATGCCATGAACAAGTCGATGGGCATTGATTCTATACAAAGCATTGTTAAATGAACAAATTGTCATTGTCTCTCTTTGCCATGCAGTTGTTTCTGTTTTAAATTTGAGGAAGACGTGACACGTGGCATGACGCAGGATATTGAAGAAATAATTATGCTTGGCTAATTGTGCTCTGCTATTCTTAATCTGGACATTGAGTCAGATTAACCATAAAATGAGAGTAGATTTATTTATTTATTTACCGGAAGCCTGCAATGATTTAAGACTAAATACGGTATTGTGTAAATTCTCTCTATCGATGAATTTGATATTACCTTTACAAATTACAATTTTTACAGGGATTGATATGTTTAAGATAAAATCAAAACATTTACTAAGACGCCCGTTTATTGAACAGCGATTTTAACCGACATCAAAGATCAGCATTCGAACCAAATTTGGAAAAATCTGATCTTCTCATATGTTTTCACTGACCTTCTGATGTTTTCATGTTTCGGTGATAAAATTTAACTCTTTGAAAAAAAAAACTGAAAACATTTGTTAAGAAGACTTTTATTGACATATCTGCGCATCACCCATGAAGCAATGACTATTTTCCAGTTTTGTGAAATGTATGAAATCTAATTAGCAGTTTTTTTCTGTATCGATTTCCACATAATAAGATGCACATGATTCCTATTATTATAACACATTGATGTAAAGAATCGTGTTCAAAAAGTGGCTCAGTGTAAATGAAAACCAATTACAAGCGTTGCAATATGACGTTTTCGAAAAAAAAAAAACGGAGATTAAACTATAATGAAATTGAATCAAATTACATCGACTAGTGTGAAATTGGCATAATAGAAGTAAAGTCTCGTTTGATACGAAATATTATTCCATATGACGTCACAAAACATTGAACATTTTTTAAACGTGGGAGTATCTCCCTCATGCAAAGCTCTTCCCCTTTACTGGCTATTGGCTTGAGATTTAGACTTTCTATAAAAATCTTATTGTATTGTCTTTGGATTTCCAAACTTTTAGGCTTCAAGCATCTGTCACATACGGTGCACCAAAATTAGTATCACATATTTTCATCCACGAGAAAATAACCCCCTTGACTTCTAGATATTGTGGGAAATGAAAACCGAACACGAAGGCAATGTTTTTATACCCCCGAGAATCGAAAATTCGGGGGCATTTAGATTTTGACTTGTCTGTCTGTCCATGTGTATGTCTGTGGTAATAAAAAAAACCATATCTTTTACATCATACAATGTAATTCCATATTTGGTATGTGTAATTTTTGGTTACCTTAAAGTAGCATAATCTGTATTTTAAAAAATTAAATCTTCCTTGTATACATCAATAAATTATGCTTTCATACGTAATTTACAACATTGAAAGTAAAAAGATACACAAGAACCAAAGCACGTTTCTAATTATTTATAATACTACCTATAAGAAAACAACAAAGTCGTCTGGGATGTAGGCATGCGCAGTACTGTATTATGTTTTGCAATTGTATACACATGGCCTTTTTCTCTTTGTTAACAATAAATAACGTATTAAACAAATGGCATAAGATGATGTGATATATAATCATAAATGTTTGCATTTACAGTTCAGAAATACGTCGAATATAAGCTATTTACTACAAACATTCCAAGCGTGATTTTGAAATTTACGTCCATATAAGGAGATCGCGTGACTATGACGTGTATCCATTTATAGAACTGCCACGTTGTAGACACGTCGTCTCTCGCTTGTTGTTACATTTTGACCAGACATATTTTTACCGTTTATGTATTTGATTTCCTTAAAGAAATCATAGTGTAAAATTCAAAAGATACAGATTATGCTACTTTAACTTTCACCTACTTTTAGAAAGCTCAAATAAAAGCCATATGTTTCTAATCTTAAGAAATACTGTTTTTATATTAAGCATAAGCCATATATTTAAATTGTAAATACATTGCTTCCATATACATTGCTTTCTTATTTAGCATGTGCATTTCTTGTGATAAGACCTTTCTATGGGTACCAAATTGGTTGACCTTGTGGCCTTGAAATTGACCTTTGACCTACTTTGAAAGTTGTTCACTAAAATGAGTTCCACTTTGTTGTAATCCGAGGGTATCAGTGTTTCACGAAAAATCTTGTTATTTTTCACATTTTGGAGACTAAAGTTATTTTTCCACGTTCCCACATTTAGTCACTCTTATAACGAGCAATAGGTACTGGGGGTCTATTCTAACCCTGATCCCCACGGGGCTAAATAAGAAAAGTATTGCTATTTTTGATGCCGTACTTCTATAATTATCATGGGCTTTGTGCTATGGTAGAATAGACTGTTTTACAGCACTGTGAGGTCCCCAGCTTATGCATGGTGCTCAAGGTTATAATAGGGTTTCTTATCGTGTCAACACCTGCCGTGATACGGGACTTCTGTTTATATTAAAGCATGTGCTTTCTTCACCTACGTTGAATGTCTTTGGTTTGACTAGGCGCTGGATTGAAAATCGAACTCAGGTCTACCAGTTGTGAAGCAATTAATCTAACCACTAGGCTACTGCGAATGATATGATATAATATTGTTATGGTTTTGATTTTGCACCTGTCAATTTGATGAAAAACATAATTATCAACAACAAAAAACCGCTCACTACAAAAGGTGAGCGGAACTGAAATTGAAATTAGATTATCACACCTGCCTCGCATAGTAGAATAAGATTTATTTAAAGTCGGTATGCAAAAGCAACAAATACAACACAAGCTCCAGAGAGCTTTTAACCGACATAGTGCACGAAGTTCAATAACTGTACTGTTTTATGGGGTGTTACTGATACATGTACATGACTGTCTGTCAGTAGTCCTGGTGGTATTCTCATGTAGTACTGAATGGTACCAAGAGACTCCTTCTGCTCACTATAGAGTCTTATAAGTCCAGATTGACCAATAGGATTGGAAATGGTGTGCAAACAATGAGAGCAATCGTCCACTATTAATCTGGGAACTCCTTATAGTAAAACATTGATTTTTGCCAAGGAGTAGTCTTGGAACAAGAAGAATGAAAACAGGCGGAAGTTGGTCCATTAACAAAATCTGATCATCTCTTGATCATGTATTGGTCTTTCTCGTTAATCGAAGTATTTAAACGTTCACAGCTGATCGTTGCCAAATGAACACACTTTTCTACAGTAATGTGGATGTTTATATAGTACTTAATCATGGTAACATTTGACCGAAAACAGAACAATTGATTGTAATTCATCAATACCAATACGTTAGTTATGCTGTCGAAGTTAGTGTCTTGTCCTTTGTGCAACTTAACAATAATCGTAATTACAGTCAACGTTTCGTTTCTTTGCTTCCATAATGGTGCCTCCATTTCAGTAGAGTGGGGGCGGGGGGGAGTAGTCTTGGAATAGTTCTGAAACACTAGGGGGGACTTTTCTTACGAACCAGTTTCATTTATTGCCCAGGGCGAGTAAAATGAATCAAATCTACAATATAGTCGTGATTTCCATAGAATAAAAATCACACTAAGCACATTACAGAACATCATTTATTATATTGCTTGTGGACAGGACTTCCGGTGAGCCTCCCCTTGTATTTCTTAATGTTCAATGCCTTGAGTATTTAGCGAATATTTTCCACAAAATATGTAAACCATTGTATTTTTATTTCATTGGTACACACAAATATCACATACTAGTAATATCGTTCTACAACTGTCATATCACCAGTGGCGGATCCAGGAATTTCAGAATTCAGGGGGCGCGGTATAATTCTTGGGATCTGGGGATTGGTTTGATGCCTCTTTATACATACCCTATGTTTTTGTAGTGAGAGTAGAGAATAAAATACGCTTTGTAAACATTGCATGTTGACTACAATTACAGTATATGCGTATTATGCAGCAAAATTTACAAAAACAGACTCCCTTACTTTTTAAACGGGGGGAGGGGGGGTGCGCCGGCCCTGGATCCGCCTTTGATCACTCTTGATATCAGTAATTACATGGCCACTTCGTTTCAAGATCCCAACCACTACGCATTGAAATATTCCTGTGGTGTTCAAAAGAGGTTCGTCATGATCGCCATAGGGACTCCAAAGCTGGTTTTATCTGTGAGGTATCGGGATATAGCCGAAATTTTGCAAGTACATGTAGTTGTATATTACGATTTCCAATGTTCTGTAATCTATGCCAAAATCAAATTTATGTTAAAATATTTATAGATGACTTACAGGTCCAATGAGTCGGGTGCATCTGTATATTTATTTATGTTATATATAGAATACGATATAAAGGCAAAGATAACAAACAGTGATCAATCTCGTAAGTCCTAAATAGATGGTTGGGCAAACACGGTCCCCGAGACATACAAGAGGTGCCTAGGAGGAGTAAGCATCCCCTGTTGACCGGTCACACCCGCCATGAGCCTATTGTTTTGATCAGGTAAACGGAGTAAAAGTGTATGAAAAACGGCTTAACAATTGTTAAGAAACACCAGCATTTGACCAAACGGCAGGCAAACTAAATCGTTATAACGACCATTATAATGAAGCATGGTAAATGTTTTGTACGAAAATCTGACAAGCGAAATATTCCGTAAGCCATGACGAAGGTGTAAATCAAGGTTATTTTCCGGCTCCAGTGCCTTTTATATTAATCTCTGTACCAAGCATTATAATTGAAGTACACTGTATACTGGGTGCAATTTTACTTTGCTCTAATAACACAGTAGTGAGTAGCATCTGACATTTAAACCGGATATTCCCTGTAACGGCCGGCATTGACACGATAAGGATTCACAGTTTGAAATATTCTCCAATGGAGACGTAAAACAAGGGGAAACAAATCACTCAATTCCTTTTTATATATTTCCTTACACTACACTCATTTTGCACAAAAATAATTTAATAATAGTTTTCCTAGAGCTTTAAGTTAATTTTGTTGCATAGTTGAAAGTATGAAAAAACTTTGCGAAAATTACGCATTTATAAAGTTGAAGTTTAGCGTTAAAACGTAATTTTAGCGTTAAAACGCAAAAATTACTTTTTGACGACACATACAAAAAAACCTCCCAAAAACAAACGAGTCCCCGCCTTTCGATCTGTATACGCATGCGCACAGAGGGTAAAAAAGCATACAATGGATATATCCAGAATTTTCGCAGATTATGGGAGAAAAGAGGCTAGAGAAGAACGAGATACATCTCATATGTAAAATATACTAAATTTTTACCTGAAAACGTCACTTGAATAAAAATAAAAACATGGTTTAGTCTAAAAGGGCATGGAAGGGGTTTCGTTGGAGTAATGATTTAGAATTGCTATTATAAGAGGCTGCGGGGATATTCCCATTCTTGAAAAGCGAGTGTGAATTCTTTAATTAAGGGATATCTTGGATAATTTTCTACACAACACGAAATCACGTGATGTAAAATGCAAAGTCAGCTTGAAGAAACTTGAATTCCAGATGATCTTCATGTCGCAGTTGAGAGTTAATTAATGCATTGGAGAGGGCTTATATAGGCTCAGCCTGCTGCCCGATCCATTTAGGCTATACATAGTAAAATATGATTAAAACTTTAAAATGCATTCAAATTGTTCAAAATAGTCGGAATCGATATTATTTTTATAATTTTATCGATACGTATTTTAAATAGCAATTGATGAAAAATGAGCTGTAGTGTCTCTTTAACCTTTGAGTTCAAACTGGTCAACCATATTTAAAAAATAATTTATTTCCGGTGAAGTTCCGCAGCAACGAGCGTAATATTGTCCAATCGCCTTGCACCTTTTAAACTTGAGTCAGTGCTGAAATCCTATAAATTTATGCAATGCAATATGGTTGACCAGTTTGATTCGGAGGCTTGTAGCTGGTTGCATTTTGAACGGGTATTGATCATAAATCACACAAATAATAATAGGTAAATGACATTCAGACAAAGATCATTTTGAAAAAGTCAAGTGAACATAGAACATATATACTTTGTGTATGTAAAACAAAGCCCTTCATTTGACGAATATTTCAATAGTCATGGGCGTAGGGGAGTTGCACCCCCCCCCCGCCCACACACACACACTTTTGAAAGGGGGGGTGGTGGGCAAAGTTATGCCCCCCCCCCCACTTTTTGTCAAGTAACTTTTTTTTTGCTACTGTCACATAATTTAAAAGTTTGCCCCCCTCCCCATATTGTGATTTTTAGATGTTTGGTCCCCACTTTCGGTGATTTTAGAAGTTTACCCCCCCCCCCACCCCCACCCCAACCCCCACCCCCATTTAGTGTTCTATTACCTTTTTTTATTATTTTTTTTATTGCTTGTCACATATTTTAGAAGTTGCCGCTCCCCCCCCCCCCCATTCGATGACAGTCCTACGCCTATCTTTAGGACCAAGTCACTTAGAACATACACCTGATTTGAAAGAAAAAGTTCTTATTTCAACAGTTTTTGAACAGATCATGTATCAAACAAATAAGTAATCTAGGCAAATGACGTTCAGACGATGATCATTTTGTAAAGGTCAAAATGATATCACTCAACATAAAAAAAACTTCATTTCACATAGGAATGCTATAATTAGATAAAAATGGACTAACAATTTTTTTCTTCTCCGTCAAGACAACGCCCCGTCTCGAATAGTCTCGTGCAACCAGACGCTCGGCTATCTCCGTAAATCTCCGTAAACTGTTCGTCGGAGATTTGCGTAGACAACCGAGTGCCAGTGGTTCGTCGAGCTCATACTTTTGTGCTTGAATTGGATTTGTAAGGTTTAATGATTAAGGCACCTTCGTCATAGGGCTAATTTCGTAGAAAAGACTAAGACCCATCTATTTAGTGCTCATAAATGTTTGTTTTTAAAATTTGTGAAATTGACTTAAGCACTTGTACTTGTCATTAATTTACACTTGAAAAAAAAAGTAACGTTACAGCATTGAATAAACTGCCAAAAGTTGGGAGGGTTTTTTTATTTGTATTATTATTATCTCATATCGTATGATCTTTTTTCAAAAGGGATCCCTGACCATACGCCAAGAAATTTCAAGGTTTGTCCTGATGTGAAAGCATAGTAAATGTGTGAAGTACAGAAGGGAACAATTTCAGAAACTGTGAAATACGTCGTGCTGACGTAATTTATTCAGATGTTGCTGAGTGTTCCGTGGTGACAAAACGTGCTGATTAGCGCAAAACTTTACACATCGATTAGATGAAATGGTTTGATATTGAATGTCTTAAAAGTCACAAAACGGAAGGCGACATTTTCTACGCCTTTTACGTTACATGAGTGACATGACCTATCTCTGTGCGTTGTCGTGTACCGTGCCTTAGCAGTGGCGGATCCAGGATTTGTCGAAAGGGGGGGGGGGCCGTCCGTTGAAAAAGGAAACAATAATTGTGATGAAGCCAAAGCGGGGGGCCAGGGCGCAGCCCCCGAAAGCCCTCGGGTTTTAGAGCTTTTAAAGTTACTTATAGAGGTTGATTTAGCTATATATCTATACATAATAATTAAGTTTGGTCACCAAGGGGGGGGGATTAACAATTAAACACAAGCATATAATACTGGCTATATAACCTTTCCCGTTCATTTAAGTTTGGAATAAATTGTAGACAGGGTGGGGGGGACTCTACAACCGCACATTTGTTAGAAAAACGAAGTGCAAAGCCATGTAGTGCATGAAGATATTTTACCAAAGTTATCAATTTTATGATCCCTGGGGCAGAGGTTCTGACTTCAGGGTGGGGCCAAACTTGTCGTTAAATGTTTATTTGTAAAATATTTGAATAATATCTTTAGTGCTATTGATACTAAATTGAAACTGTATGGATATTCAAAAGGAGGAGATGGCCCTTTACCAAAATTTTAAATTACATGATCCAAAGGGTAGGGGGTTTTGGTACCATGGAGGGGGAAATGGTCACAATTGAATGTCTTTGTCATTTGAAAGGGTTCTTTAATTTTGATGATACTATTATAATATGAAAAGTAAATTCATATTTAGTAAAAGCAGAAAGAGAAGTATCAAAATCGTGAATTTCGCGACCCCAAAGCGACTATAAATAGCCATATAATATTGTTATATTAAAATACTATATTGTGTAAAGTCTGTCAGAATGAACATTTTCAAGGGTACTTGTGTTTTATGAAAATAACTTATCTCTTCAATACTGCTGCTGAATATTTGAATTCAGCTTAGACATGCAAAACCGGGAACTTATTATAGATTTTGCTGCTTGAGGGTGGTCATACTATAGTTAATTACTCAGCTGACAGTATGTATTAGTGTATGATCACATTTTGTAGTATTTCTTAGAAATTATGTGCATTTCCTTCTTTGGTCATTAGTCAGTCTGTTTCTCTACGTAAGTAACAGACATTATCAAATGGGCTTACTGAATAGAATTTAATTCACGTGGTCTAAAATCTATCGAGTATTTCAGTGATGGATTCACTCTAAGAAATGACACCTACAGAGGTATTCACCAGTTTCGCTAAGCCAGTATCTGCGTCACAGCTTGCCAATATTGCGACTCTTGATGCAAAATCGACCCATAGTGTAAATTAGTTTTAACTATGGGTTGACATGCGACCCGTGGTGTATTTCATTTTGTATGACGATATATATACGTACGTTTTCATTGTTTGGAAATGAAAAAAAAATACTGACCACATCACGGTGATCTGTAATTTTCATCAAATGTAAATGCATCTTTCTATCTTGAACTTTTGCTCTAATTCATCTTTCCAAAAATGACGAACAGTTATCCCGTTCTTAAAATGGAAACTTCAATGACAAATATTCTATACGATGGTTAAAAATTTGAACATTTCCTCGATAAAAACTTTTGCTTTATAAAGTCTCAAAATTTTCGTGATTTGTCGTTTTATCGATGAAATATATGTCGGTTATGATATTTTTAGGTCACCTGAGTAAACTCAACTCAATGTAATTGGTCGTCGTCTGTTCACAATTGAACATTTTTAATTTCTTCTTGATAACTACCATTCCAATTCTTTTCAAATTTGGTATGAAGCATCTTTGGGATAAGGGGCACATAATTTGTACATTTCAGGACTCTTGCACTCCTGTGTCCTTAGAGGCAGGGCAAAAACTGCCCAAAAGTGACAAATTTTCAAAAATCTTCCTCTCTACAATTACACTTGTCTAAGAGAAACTAAATGCATAGTGCTGTAGAGCAGGAAGGCCTCTACCAAAATGCTTAATTTGGTGATCCCCAGGGTAGGGGTTCTTACCCCCAGGTGGGCCAAACTTGCTTACATAGTGTTCATATGTAAAACATTTGAAAAAAACTTCTTTAATGCTATTGATATTGATTTAAAACTAAATGAATATTTGGAATGAGGAGGGAGTTATCTATTATAATATGTAAATTGTGGGCCAAACTTGCTTACATAGTGTTCATATGTAAAACATTTGAAAAAAACTTCTTTAATGCTATTGATATTGATTTAAAACTAAATGAATATTTGGAATGAGGAGGGAGTTATCTTTATAATATGTAAATTTTCATGATCCTAGGGGAAGGGGTTTTGGTATAAGGATGGTGCCAAAATGGTCAGTGATGGAATGTTTTAACAATTGAACATTTTTTCTTCTCGATCACTATGATTCCAATTCGCTTCAAATTTGGTATGAAGCATCTTAGGGACAAGGGGCACATAAATTGTAAATTTCAGGAATCTTTTACTCCAGGGGTCTTAGGGGTGGGGCAAAAATGACCAATTTTCAAAAAATCTTCTCTACAACTGCACATGTCTGAGAAAAACTAAATTCTTAGTGATGTAGAGGAGGAGGGCTTCTACCAAAATTGAAATTTGGTGATCTCGGGGGCAGGGATTTTGACTCCATGGTGGGGCAAAATTTGGTACATAGTATTTATATGTAAACATAATGCTATTGATATCTATTTCAAACTGAATTGATATTTGGAATGAGCAGGGAGTTTTTTATCATAATTATACCCCGGCAACAAAGTACGGGGGTTATTCTTAAATCAGTTTGTCCGTCCGTCTGTAGATGCAATGGTTTCCGGGCTCTAATGTGTTATCCTTTCCACCTAGCTAGAGTCACCATATCATACATATGGCCTATCCATGGGACAAAGATGTTCCCTATAGATGGAATTTGGGGTCAAAGGTCAAGCGCACTGGACATCGAAGGAGCAATATGGTTTCCTGGGTCTAGAGCATTATCCTTTCTACCCAGAGTTACCATATCATACATATGGACTACACATGGGACGGAGATGCTACCTACATGTATTGAATTTGGGGTCAAAAGTCAAGCACACTTTAAAGTAGAACTATGGTTTCCATCTAAAATTCATATTTTGAGAGATGATAATATGAGAACAATAAATTCCATATTCAAGCTTAAATGCAAAATATGAGACGTCCTATATGGGCAATGATACGCAAGTGACCGTTAAGGCTTGTTGGCCTCTTTTATATAGGCACCAACTTCGATTACATGTAGATATGACTGCGGGGCCAGAAAACCTAGACGAATTCACGTTTGGTGTAACTTTTACATCTATAAAAGAAACAATAGTGAAGGAGTGGTGAGTCTTACACTTATACCTGCTTTGTATTTGGATATTTTATGGAATACCAAACTCGACTTTATTACACACGGGATGACTTTCATCTACCCCATCGTCAACCTCCCATATTCATGAAGCAATAATCCATTATCACCTGCATATGGTGTTTTATGTTTCAACTAATTCAATATGCTAGAACATGTTCTCCGTATAATCATTTACTACATCGAGGCTGGCTACTGACAAATATGTTGATGTTACGAAGGTTACAATAGTTTTTTCAGTCAGCATTTCGCAAATTATCTAACTTGCAAATAAAACCTCTCATTAGGTCAATTGCTGTCTGACGTGTGTTGTGCTAATTGTTTCGCTATTCTGTGTGTATTGATTTTTACAACGGATTACTAACTTAAAGTTTACCTGATCAAGATATAGGACTCACAGTGGTTGTGACCGGTACACAGGATGTGCTTATTCCTCCATGGCACCAAGTCCCACCTCTGGAGTGTCTAAATGTCAGTATTTGTCCTACTCTGAATTTATGATTTTTCACACACTGATTTGACTACGGATTACTCCGTTTACCTGATCAAAACAGTGGGCTCACAGCGGGTGTGGCCGGTCGGCAGGGGATGCTTACTCCTCCATGGCACCTGATCCTACCTTCACTTTTGTCGGAGGTCCGTGTTGCCCTACACTCGATTTTGTATAAGTTTGTTTTTTTTGGATTATGATTACGTTTGACACAATGTTAACTTCGCCTTTTTGTATCCCACCTGTGGTGTGTCCAGAGGTCCGTGTTTGCTCAACTCTTATTTCTGTATTCTATTAGGGACTTACAATATTGATCAATGTTCGTTATCTTTACCTTTACATTTAGCACTGCTCGTTCTATTCGGGTTTTCATTAAAAGCTGGTGTATGTGTCGAGAGACAAATTATTTTCTTATCTTGCCGGAATGGATGCCCGCAGAGGTATATGTATTGTCGTGATCGCGGTTTCGGAGTCATACTTTAAGGGAAAAAAACATAAAATTTGGTTCAGTCATTTCAACTATGGGAGATAGGGCTTTTGATATTTCATGACAAGGTATCTCTTTTGACCTACTTTTTAAAAAATTTAATGCTGTGTATATCTTTCGAACAAAGGGGGATATATAAGCCTTTGGTATATTACATGTATGTTTACTCCTCCTAGGCACCGACCCCACCTCTGGTGTGTCTAGATGTTCGTGTTTGACCATGTCTTAATCTGTATTCCATATACGATTTATGAGATTGATCACTCTTTGTTTTCTTCACTTTTTCATGTATATGCCCCATAACTAGATGTTTCAAATGATGCCTAACATTTTAAGCGAGTGGCTTTGGACGATGACGTACTTTTTCAAACGATTAAACTTTTTAACCAAAGGAGATTTGTTAAAAAAAAATTCACGCTTCTCTGCGAGCTATATTGTTTTCTGACAACTCTTTACAATTGCAAGGAAGACGAGTGAGAATACTTATTGTCCATTACCCGTAATAAGTGTAATAATTTTATAAAGAAATACTTCCGGTCATGATTTGTTAGAAAATAGACCTGGGGCAGCTATGAGAAATGGGCGTTTTGATTCTAAGTTATTGACTGGGACCGCGGACAACAGTTTTTTTGTTTGATCCGAGAACGGATGTTGTCATATGCCGTGGGCTGAGTGCAAGTCACGTGATCTTTGTTTGCGTAATTGCGAGGTTCACTTATTAATTAATACAAAATTTGTTAGATGAAATGCAGAGCAGAAACACGAAATGATTATTAGGATATTGGGTATGTTTTCATTGTCTGTATGCATACTATCTTGTTAAAAGTTCGAAGTCCACAAACCATGTGCATCTAGAGAAAAAACCTAACAACTGAACGCAGAGACATATATAACAGAGATAAGCAACTTCTCCGTGTCTCGTATTATCTCTCGATCCCTTTTGCTTCGGTAAAATATGCACACATTGATTTTGATTACTCAACTCTTGTATTCTGTGTGAGACTTACGAGATTGATCACTGTTCGTTATCTTTGCCTTTACTTTACGTAAACGACCTTAAAATTTTAGAAGATGCTTCTCTTCAAAGTGAAATAAAAAAGAAGTTTCAAAAGGCGATACATGACCCGAACTCGCCAAAATCCGCGAGATTTCAGGAAATGTTTACAATTTGCCTAATTGTTTGTAAATAGTGAATTTGCTAATCATCACATCATTTCAAAACTTCTTGCATTCGATTTAAATTTATGGTAAGAATGATATAAACTTTAATCAACATTAAGCTATCAAACCATTCAATAGGAATTAGCAAGTCATACAATATGTAGGTGGGACTGTCATATATTTTAAGCGGTAAACATGCCGCCATAGGAGTTGCTTATCTCTAATATATATGTCTTTGATGAAGGTGTATAACAAAACAATTATAGATTGTGTCCTCAAACAGTTATTTTGTCTGACCGTCTATCGGGTATGTTGCCCTCAGCCTACGGCTTCGGGCGACAGCTCCTTTCTCAAACAGAGCACTGTTGTCCTCGGACCCAGTCAATAAATGTATACTATTACATTCAACTACCATGGACTGAATGATTATTGTGCAAGTGACTTGCACAGGGCTCGGTCCAAAATACCAACAGTGCCGATCGTTTCAATGTATCACTCGAATGCCCTGAGAACTAAATATCACAAGTTTAAATAATTCATTATATCCACTAGCGAAGCAGAGGTTTATAGTTATTCTGTTTCTCGACCGTTCGTCCGTCCCCCGCCTCCCACCCGCTATTCTGCTAATACAACAATCTTTGAAACTTTCAGCGATTCATTTTATATTTTAGTTCAGTTAAACGAATAGCATTATCTACAAGGGAAAAATGCGCAATACAACTCGGCGGTTGGGGGGGGGGCTTTAGAAATAACAGTGCGTAAGTTAATGCAAAGATATAAAATTGCTTGCAGTATTTCAGAAGAAATGACTGCCATACCTGTTTTTGGTCTATGTTCCGTCACAGTCCCGGTTTTTGCGGTCTCATCCGAATGGCGGCCCCATTTCGTCGCCTCTTACGACAAGCAAGGAACACTGAGGATCTATTTTGACCCGGGTCCCCATGAGGTTCGTAGGTTATAAAATAGATAAAACCATGTATTGTTTGCTTCTTCCAAAGTTGAAAAAGATCCGGGATTTCAAAAGACGTCAAAACATTTTATAATTGTGTATCATCAAGGGCCATTCTATACAAAGAAGATTGAAATAAATCCAATCTGAGACTATTACTATTGTCTTATATCTAACTAACAACTCAACTTTATGACAAACGGGATGATTTCAGCATCTCCATCGTCAACTTCCCATATTTATGTAGCAATATTCCATCATCACCTGTATATTGTGTGTATGTCTCTTAAATTATTTGATACACAAGAGCTTGTTCTGCGTATGATCAGATTTTGAATCGAGACAAGTTATTTACAAACAATTTGTTGTTGCAGGGGTTTCAATAGTCACGTTTAAAGACAACATTTCGCACATTGTACGGTCGTTATAACGATTTAGTTTGCCAGTACGGCCTGCCATTGGGTCAAATGTTGTCTAATGTGTTTCAATCAATTGTTAAACCACTTTTCATCAACTGATTTGACTGCGGGTTACTCCGTTTATCTTATCAAGACAATGGGCTCACGGCAGGTGTGACCGGTCGACAAGGGATGCTTACTCTTCCTATGCACCTGATCCCACCTCTGGTGTGTCCAGGGTCCGTGTTTGCCAAATTCTTGATTTGTATTCTATTTTGGACTTACGAGATTGATCACTGTTCGTTATATTTGCCTTTATATCTCTGTATTCAAGTACGAACCTGGACCAAGTGCATCTACGAAATCGAATAACGGATTTGTTGTCTACAACATGCGACTTTGTGTTTTCCGAGTATTTCTGTGATTGGTGACAACCCTTTAAAAGGATAGTATCGCTCATTTTGTCATTTTTTTTAAAAACTCAATGTGAGTCCAGATTACCCATACAAGTCATTTTCTGTTTAAAATAATAATTTTATGCATTTATCTGCATTTGTTTCCAAATCTAAAACGATTATGATCTATAAATTATGTCCCATTAATTATTGGCTTCCCAGACAAAAATTCAATTTACAATTTAAGCATACAGTCATTTCTAAGTTGCAAAATGTCATTCATGTATTATATTCGAGAGGGATGAGATGATTTGGGTTGAGAACAAAATGTCGCAAAAATGAACGATACTATCCCTTTAATTAAATAAATACACCTTAAATGTCTCGTGTATATATATATAAATTATAATTTTTTTTGGCAATTTAAAAATCCAGTCAGTATACATTTTTAAAAAGTCATAAATTTACCCTGTTCCTGGTAAATGCATTATTCTCAAGGAGAGATCCGCGGTTTTCACATGTACAACTGTGTATTTGTTTGTATGTAATGTCTCAATGCTGACAACTTTTAATATGTGCTGGACAGTTAAACATACACAATGTATTACAGGTATTACCATGAGTGTGTGTTTTGTGCGATAATCAATAGTCAATTGGTATCATCCTTATTTTACAGATTTCACCTGTCCGTTTCATTTCAACTGTTTTTACCATTAACGAAATATATATACAATGGAGAGCGGTGGATTTTGAAGCATAAAAATCCTAGAAATTCGAACATTTGAGAACACGTGCCGATTTATTGGTTGGACACTAATTACTCAATACATCTCCGATGACGACATGGGCAAGGTATAAATACCCTGCAAAGGTACTGATGAGATTACTAATATCGAGGCTGTGACGGAACATAGACCCAAAACAGGTATGGCAATCAATCATTTCTTCAGAAACACTGCAAGTTGTTCCATATTCTTTCATTAACTGACACAGTATTATTTCTACAGTCCCCAAAACCGTCGAGTTGTATTGCGCATTTTTTTTCGCTTATAGATAAAACTATTTGTTTAAATTGGACTAAAATGCGAAAATATCAGACTCGGCACTCAAAACCTATCCTCTTAGCATTGAAAATCCACAGTCAACAACAGTATTTACAGACGAACCTGTACTTCACTAGTCCGATATAAATGTACGATAATCGAGCTGGAAGATTCTAGAGTACTTTTGGATGTTGAATTGGTTATAATTGCAGATAGCGTACCGCTTTCCATCTGCCATTTTATAATTGACCATTCGTTAAGTACCTCTCCACGTGTCATATCTTCTGGTAAAAAGGGCTCAAATCAAAACCCAGATAATGTGTCGTATTTTAGAAAAGAAGCCATCGATTAATTTGAAGATGGTTTGTAATGGAATATAAACTCCCAATGCTGCTTACATGATCCCAGTATCGTTTATACGGTGTACAAAGTTGTATTATCGTAACCAGTAGTATTTTTTTTTATTACCTACAGTAGTGGAACATGGTGGCCGTGAAGCTGGTTCTTCTGATGTCTCTGACGGCATTGGCCTTATCATTACCCACAGAAAAGTCCAAATCGCGCTCCCTCCACAAAGTAAGTATATTTTTACATTTACCTATATATAGAATTTCATTGCTGGGTTGAATATGATTATGCATCGACTTTCTGGTCTAATGATTCTGAGATGTTTCCTCTTTACGTTTTGTTCTTTGAATTTGGTTAGAGTTCTTGTTCCGAAATAGATCCCGTCTTATATTAAGGTACTGTTGTACAAATATGTTGATGATAAAGCCAATGTATTTATCTTGTATGTAAATTACCTGTATTCTTCTTTCATATAATTTTAAACAAAATAATACATTAAATTTTGAAATATGATATTTTGCAATTTACACGTATTCCTTTCTTAATTCATATACAAAAGATTAAAGTACCATGTGCAAAAACACATTTTGCGACTCGTGACTAGACTTCAAACGCGATCTGCGCGCAAACGCGATACAGTTTGTCTTTTGATAATGAATTTTTCATTTTTTAATTTTGTTTGATATATATAAGATGAAATTAAAACACTCGCCTTCGTAAAAATGTAGGCAAGTTTAAATTGAAACGTAAGTAGTATAGTAGGAAAATAAATTGAAAGTATTTAATTAAATCTATATGAACTTTTGGAATCATTATGAACTCACCTCTGATTTAAAAAAAAAGAATTTTGAAATATTTGAAGGATTCTGTGAGACGATCGAAAACAACCCATTCCATTAAAACTGTATATTCTAAATATAACAGCATTCATGATACATTATTTACATAATTTGGATGTACACATTGAAAAGAGGGCTGTATATAACAACTAGTTTAGATTTGGCTCGCAAAAATGAGGGGGGGTGGGGGGGAAAATGGCCGTATGTACATAGGAGGTATATTGGTGCTAAACTACTAAGTATCGCAACAAGTTGAATTGACAAATATCATATAATATATTGATTTGAATTACATGTATGTCATTAAATTCACCATTGCTTGGTCCTGACTCCACATTTGTAAACCGCGTTTCAATGTGTTTTCCCCTTAAGTAACCGAGCATATCACTGCTAGTTTTAATCGGTCTAAAAAATTAGAAATCCGCAATTTTGATATTTTTTTATTATAAGAAATTACATTCGTTAGAAAATACAGTCCGTAACGAAACATTTTTTTCTGCAAATAAAGTCAAAACAAGTCTTTCTTGAATTGAAGAATATATGGCACGTGTACACATGTTTTTGTGGTTTTATCATTACATTTGTGAATGAGTGTTGTTTATTATGAACTGGTTACGCTTTTCTGTTTGGCGGCTGTGAGGATCTTAGAAGTACATATAGTATTTAGTGAAAAACCTGGTCATCCTTAGTTCCTAGTGTTTTATTATTATAGACTATTTAATGTACAATAAGTGGGCTGGCGTGAAAGTAGTTTGAGACCTTATTTCACTGTATCATGATATGCTTAAACCCTACCTCCCAGCTTTGCGTAATATTGTATTAATTATTTCATGATGATAATGACTGCAACCACACATCCCTATTATATTATTTCCACCCTCATTAGAGGCATAAGAAAAACTAGCTGCGTGAATGAAAGCCTAACTAAAAGGGCAGATTGAAATAAAGGGAAATTGGAACATAATCTAATACGTATTTGTGTATGTTGTTAACACTTGCTAAAATATCATGCAGTTTCTGACAGATTTTTCATCGTCTAGAAGGTCGGCATTATTTCAACAGGAGAGTGATATCTGAGTAAATGTGGACTTTGACAGATACCTCAGTATCTCTAGATTAACATTCTAATATACTGTCTGCAATGTGGGCACCATTCTTTACCCAACAAGAATACCCCCAGATCTAGATCAGCGACAGTACTTCTACTGCAAGCTGACGTACATTCATCTTATCCTACTATACCGATGAACTTTTTCATATAACATTATTAGTTTTGATGTCAGAAATATGATATGGAGTATGGATGAATAAAGCAGAGAATAACTCGAATAAATATTTTGTAGAAAATGAGGAAATTACAAGATGCAGTTTCTTATTAGAAAGTAAACTCACCCCTCCTAGATCCGAAACCAAGCGATCTGCAGTTCTGGACGAGTCGTGCACGCTAACCACACTGACGCAAATCCTAGATTGGGCGCTAACAAAAAGTACTGCTTGATTTCTTCTATTTAAAAGGAAGTGTGGCCATAATGACGATGTACTGTAGTATAACCTCCTATTCACATAAGGCGTTGCAAAACTCGATAATTACATTCCGTAGTGGCGAGACGGTGATACTGGAATATGAATAAGTAGTTTAATCATACTTCATGGTGTATCAATGAAATCAATCAGTCAATTCGACTTATCTTTTTTTCATAAATGAAAGTTATCTTATTCAGAATTCCTTTATTTTCATAACTGTGGAAAGGTAGCTTTTGGCGACCTGCTAAATGTGACATGACAGAAGTGCACAATCCACTAGAGAGATAGCAGTGAATCCGGAGACTACTTTTTCACCCATGTGTGGGAAAGTGTTCACGCTGACAGCAGTCACCCCCCCCCCCCCCACTGTCTCTTTGCCTGGTTCATTTGTCGCCAAGCTGTTATCAATCAACAGTGGTCAAACGAATGTTACGTGCGTATATATTTTGTTTCGGATCAATGAACATTTCCAAAGTGAAGCATCAAGCGGTAAAAAGGTGTTTGCTAAGAAAAGTGACTTCTTTATGACAGAAGATTTAAATGAATAATATATAAACTAGTATCACTGGTTTTGATGCTGTCTGACAATGTTTCATGTTCAATCGTTAGGTTGTTATTTACATACGGATTAACTCCATTTCTACCTCATGAAGATATAGCGCTCACTGGCGGATCGTGACCAGTCAACAGGGTATGCTTACTCTTCTAGGATGTGACCCCCCCCCGCACAGTGTAGAAGTCTGGTTGAGCCTTTCCCTTAATTTTTATGTTGTATAGGATCGCTAGAGAATGAGTACTTTCGTTTTATTGATCATTCTACAAATAGTATCAGTTGACTTCAACGAGAGTCTTATTGTTGGCACTTCTGTATGGGTGTACAAAGAAACCTTCAATGATCTACATTACCGACTCAGTATATATTCATATCGACCACTTTGTCTAATAAATGTGTGGGGGGGGGGTATTAACAGAGGTTAGGATATGTAAGTTTTTTCATATTACCGAGAGAATCGTTTATCATCACAATAAGCTCATTGATATGGCCACATTTGAGACTGGTCAATATTAGAGTGGTTTCTGATATACATTTATATATCAAATGCCTCTCGCCCACAATACCAACAACGATGATGTACTACAAGTTTGGTAGTGATTTGACTATCACAGAGAGAAATACGAATCGAAATCGGGATTACTTGAGTGTTTTGTTTTCTTGTTAGCGAACATTTATCCACTATTACCGGCAGCATTGATCAGGATAGCGTGTATGTTCGGTTTTAGATCGCTTTTTGCTCCTTTACTTCCAAAATTAGAAAGTTGATTAATGAAAGTATTTTCGAAGATTCTTGGTAGATTTGTTATTATAGTGGATTCTCAAATGTTATCACGCATAAAAATGTTGAGCCCGTTTTTATTTATAGATAGAACTCGATATTTACGTTGTTATGAATTACTTATAGATCCGTTTTCAGTGTCTTTCCGTCTGTTTGAAGTCATTAATTAACGTTTTTCCGCAATTGGAAATGATTTACTGCACCCCGTCGTTGTCAACATCGTAATTGTTCTAATCTTGGAACTGATAATATTTGTATAAAATGGTTTCTTTTAAGTTGTAGAATTATGCTTAGGTTTTATTTTGAAGCTCATCGGAGTGAACTTTCCTTATCGTATGAAGTTTGTGAATAAACAGATTCAGCATGTGCAGAAATCATTAATGAAAGGACGAAATTAATCAATTGCTTAATTAGCTCTTTGTGGCAAAACTCTTCCAACTGTTGCATGTTGGATGGATGTACTTTATAAGTGGTGCATAAATTGTTTTAACAAATATGCATCCATGCAATCGAAATTCTCTATCAAACAGCTTGCAAGTCTCAACATTTAAGAAAGAAAACACCAAGAGGATACAATTTCACAATCCTGATTTGTTTTTAGTAATTTCCTTTGACTATTTCAAA
>CAJDSM010018563.1:4950-20074 GCA_903981925.1 Ostrea lurida
CTCAGTGTGTAAGTAGTCAATACTTGGTTACCTCTGGTCACCCATTAGAGTTTAAATGGTACAAAGTTACCTCTGGTTAGTTACACCTGGTCGCCCATCAGTATATATAATTCACTTCGGTTGAACTTGTGAATTAGAATAGAAATATTTTCTTTTGTGGGAACACAATAATAGCAAGGGGCGGAGCTTAAGGTTTCTATGGGAAGTTAGGTTCGAATACTATTCATTGTGGCGTTCAACCTTGCACGGGAAAGTTTATTTTACTAATTCTTGTATGAATTAGATTAGTAATTTATAAGCTGTTTTATTTTGTCATATTACGTTACATTCAGGCTGTGTAGCCAATACGACAAAATGTTTGTCAGATTGAACATTTTAAGGGTTTTTATTATGTTCAAGATGCTTTGATAGTGACCTTATGCACTAAGTTTATTTTTCTAATCATTAATGCGGATTGAAGGACGTTTGATGATTCAGACAGATATAGGCTTTTGGGACCAGTGCGACAAGCAGTTTGCAGATAGAAAACTTCATAAGCTTTCTAATGTTTGCAAGTTTGGTGTTGAATGGAGTAAACATATGCATTACGATTTTCATATTAATTTAATTGATTTTTCATCTACAGTACTCGATCAGCTGCTTATCGAGATGGAGATGGAGTGGTAGGCTTCTTTGAGCCGGTATGACAAGCCTTGTCGGATGAAAACTTCAGAAGTTTTCAAAATGTTGGTGAGGTTGACGTTGAAGATGGTGATTGGAATGACGAGGTTGACGTTGAAAGATGGTGATGCAATAACGATATTGATGTTGTAAAGATGATGGATTAATGACGATATTGATGTTTAAAAGATGATTGATGTAATGACTTTCCGCACAGCAATGAACGCAAAATGCAAAAAAATAAATATATCTGTTAATGATATTGGGTATTGTTATTATGAAGTGCATGTACAAAAGAAGTAAGAAGTTAATAGATTACCTCGGATCACCCATCACTGTGTAAGCAAAGGAAGGTTATCTGTGGTCACCCATCATATTTTACGGTCTAGCATTAGATTCTGCATGAAAAGGTGGGCGACCCTATTTCAGCGTACAAATTATCCTCCTACAATACGATTTCCATCAGCTTCCTCTTTCCCATTGTAATCAGGAAGGAAACACACACAAATGCTTATCTTGTATATCACGTGACGAAATTTACATACCTTACATAACGCTGGAAAAAGAATATTCTGGTATTTCAGGAATTCCTTCCACGACCAGACACAAGGAAACATCGAGAAGAGGAAAAAAGTTTATTCTGTTTTGATTGCACTCTGTGGGAACAGGGATGGGTAAGTTTTTCCAAGTCGATTTAAAATGATTTACATGTAGAACATATGTAGATACTATCAAGGTTAATTATCACGTATTGCAAAAGTTTTGCCTCTGAAGGATTTGAACCCTGAGTCCGAGAAGCAGATGGTAAGTGTTACACCACTAGTTGATTTCTCACTGAAGTCGAACATTTCGACGGTCGATCATGAAGACCTGCCAAGTCAAGGTATTGGTTACATATTTATGAACATAAAATCTCTCTCTCTCTCTCTCTCTCTCTCTCTCTCTCTCTCTCTCTCTCTCTCTCTCTCTCTCTCTCTCTCTCTCTCTCTCTTCAAAATCCGTACAAAACTGTATGTATGAAAGAAACAAATTGAATTACATGATATGAATTTTGGGAATTAATATCTAGATTTTGTTTTACTATAACTGATTCAGTGAAAAAAGAATAATTTCTGTACAATTAGTCGCTGTTAGTATTGTTATTTTACCACAAAAATATCAACAGCACACACGAGCCTTCCTTTAATGATTTGAACGTCTCATCCCAAAATCTTCAAATATAAAAAGAATGCGAATCTGTTGGACAGACCTTCTCCCCTCACAACTATATAGCAGACGTTAAAAGACCAAATAGCAGACGTTAAAAGACCAAATACTGTGGAATCATTTTAATTCGTGGGGGCCAATGTTCGTGGGTAACCAAATTTTTCCTGGTTCGTGGTGGACGTAATGTCGTGGGGAATTGATAAATAATGCGAACGACATAATATTTATAAAGATTAAAAGCAAAATGAAGCATGTTCGTGAGCAGAAGTTAACAGACCAAATAGCAGACGTTAACAGACCAATTTCGACTAAGGGCTCACTCAAATAGCAGACGTTAAAAGATATATTAGCAGACGTTAAAAGACCAAATAGCAGATGTTAAAAGACCAAATAGGAGACGTTAAGGTTAGAGGTGTATAGGCTTGATCAATCATAATGTAAGCTGTCTAGGTTGGTGGTGCATTTACATCTTTTATGGGGTTATATTTACATTTCTAATGTGTTTGCTTCTGAAATCCTTACATATTGTAATGATAAAAAATTCCTCCTGAATGCAATGTATCTAAACAATGTTCGTATTGACTACGAGTAATCCCGTTTACTTTATTTCGACTAAGGGCTCACGCGGGTGTGACCGGTCAGCAGAGGATGCTTACTCCTCCATGGCACCTGATCCTACCTTCGCTTTTGTCGGAGGTCCGTGTTGCCCTACACTCGATTTTGTATATGTTTTTTGGATTATGATTACGTTTGACACACTGTTAACTTCGCCTTTTTTCTTTATAAATGTAGTGCGGTCTATCATAACGACGAGGAATTCCGACAAAAATTAATATACAAAAAATGAATGTCATTATTTGAATATGTATGAGGGTATGAATTGCAACGTTTAACTCCGGCATGCTTTTCATGAAGTGCTAACGCGCTTTGTCGCAATTCACACTCATGTGTATTTTTAGAATATAAAATGATGAAGTAAACAATGTGTTACACGTAATCATAGTCCCAAAGAACATATACAGAATCGAATGTAGGGCAACACGGACCTCCGACAAAAGCGAAGGCAGGATCAGGTGCCATAGAGGTGTAAGCATCCTCTGCTGACCGTTCACACCCGCCGTGAGCCCGTAGTTGAAACAAAGTAAACGGGGTTAGCCGTCGTCAAATCTAGTACGAAAATGACAGTCTAACAAAGGGTATGAAACAAATCAGTCAACATATGACTTAGTGATAATGATTTTGATTCTTTGATAAAGATATTGGAAGAAGGAGCGTATCATTTGTTTATGTACTCATCCTTTCATTGTTGTTTAATTATTCTGTCTTCACCCTACAAATGATCGAAATCTTTGCTACAAACAATAAATTCGAATCACAAAAATGTACAACATTTGTGATTTTACTTTTAAGTTGAAGAGTTTGTGTTTTCATCGAATGATTAACTTAATACTTTACATCAATATTGGTTTCATTTAATAAAATTTAGTATTGTGTATTATCAGCTTCTTATTACTAGCAGTGTCACATGATGTAAATGTACTATGTTAACTTATAATTTCTAATTATGTTACGTGATATAACAAGCTAATTAATTGTTGTGTTAATTTTATCATTTTGTATTTCAGCTTCTAATTACTGGCTGTGTCACGGTTGCACGCACTCAAATGAACACGCTCGTAAGAAGTGTGTTCAATGTGGACACAACAACAACCCAAGAGGAGATGACGGTAAATTGATATTAATTATTTTTCTTATCATGATATAAGGTAATTGGTTCCCTCCTGTGTGGCTCTTCGCTTCGATTTTATACCATTATATTTACTTCACTATTGGAGATCCACATGCCGTCTCGCGTCCGTCTGGCTACCGCTATAGCATTCTTTCACCAGTGGTGCCCTCTGGTGAGAGAAGGCACACGGAACTCTGGGTAGAAAATGTCGCTTAACTTGGATGAGAGACACACCGTGAGTTCCCGACGATGTTTAGTTCGTAGAAGAATCGTCTGAAATATGCAGTCATATTTGGATGAACATTGCATTTGAAGGGCATTTTTCGAACTGAGATAACTATAGAACAACTACGGAAACTAGCTTCATATGTTTGGCACTCTGTAATCCTCTTAAGAAAAACAAGGAAATTTTGTGCTTTAATAATGGAAACAAGGAAGTACTTAATTGACCTTCACGTGCATATCATGCATCTCAAAGACAGATCAAAATAGTCCTTCGTGAGATTTGATCAATTGTTCTTTTCCGCTAAACATGATGATAATTGTGTAATGTGCACGTGTATGGTTCATCCTAACAATCACGAATCTTACTTTTCTCGATTATTTATTTTTTAATTCATTAATTTTTGCCGGCAACAAGCTAATTAATCAGATGAGTTTAGATATCAATTAATGGCTTAATTTTTGTGTGTGTATGTATCGAATACTGTGGAATCATCATTGTTCGTGGGGGACCAATGTTTGTGGATTTCGTGGGTTACTCTTACCCACGAGTTTATGTCCACACGAACATGTTTTAATACCCTTTTAAATTATAAATATTATGCCGTTCACATTAATTATCAATTACCGACGAAATTACGTCCCCACGAACTAGCAAAATTTGGTTATCCACGAACATTGGCCCCATGAATTAAAATGGTTCCACATTATTTGATATGTTTTGAATTTAATTTTGCTTGGATGAAAAAAATGTGAATGTATTTTTTGTGAATGTATCGGGCAAAAGGGTTTTCTAATCATGTGATTCATGATTACAGGAGTATGGGCATGCTCTCAATGTACATTTAGCAACGAAGGCCATAAATCCAAATGTTCAGCGTGCGGAGAGCGCCGAGGTATGAATTTTACTTTAAAGTTGATGCAGTCTGATTAAAATCAAACCCCTCACTTCGCTCATTATCCGTAAAATGAGCGAAGTGAGAGTTTTGATTTTAATCAGACTGAAGTAGATGAAGACGCCATTTTCGACAATTGTCTGTTCAGTTCAAAGTGAAAGTATAAAGTATAATTTAAGTAACACCAGATCAATTTTATATGGTCGGCGTAATTGTAGGACATTTAAAATTTTGGAAATGAAAATTTTCAAATTTAGGAATTACAGTTTTGAAGAAAGTAATCTGAAAAAATAAGCCCTTGCTAAATCAACAGATCAATATCCCAACGTGTTAAATCTACATCATCAGAATTCCAACGTGTTTAAATCTACATATCAGCATTCCAACGTGTTTAATCATAACATATTCAGTATTCCAACGTGTTAAATCTACATATCAGTATCCCAACGTGTTAAATCTAATATCAGTATTCCACAGTGTTAAATCTACATATCAGTATCCCAACGTGTTAAATCTACATATCAATATCCCAACGTGTTAAATCTACATATCAGTATTCCAACGAATTGTTGAGCTGCTCAGCTAAACAATAAGTGTAGAAAGAATATACGAGCACTACTGGTGTTTATATTAAAATGAAGTCCGACACAATGACAAACTGTTATTCCATCTTGAAGATGGTTCCAATGATTTCTTTTGGCTTTTTTCAGGTTATGGTGGCAAATATAGCCCTCCTCGAGGACGGGGAAAAGGGCACTCCAAATACGCAAGAGGAATTGACGATGAAGTACGCATTGTACTCCTGGGAAAAACAGGAAGTGGTAAAAGCGCCACCGGAAATACCAATCTTAAACGGCGATTTTTTTCATGTCTTCGACCTCTGGTTCGTCTGTGACATCCCGTTGTACCAGCAATCATGCGCAACGGTTTGGCAAGGACATTCAAGTCGTAGACACACCAGGGATATTTGATACCAACTCCCCAAATGAATGTGTACAGAGAGAGATTGTTAAATGTATCGGGATCACCTCTCCAGGTCCCACTGCTTCCTTCTTGTCCTTGGCCTTTCTAGATTCACTCAAGAAGAAGAGGAGAGCATCGACCACTTTGTTAAATATTTTGGAAATAGAGTTTTCGACACTTCATAATTCTCTTTACCAGGAAAGATGACTTGGACCACCATGGCTTAACATTAGATGATCACTTCAGAACTGTTCCACAAAGCCTTAAGACGATCATCCGAAAATGTGATCATCGCTGTATTGCCTTCAACAATCGGTCCCCCAGTCCTTGCACGGCATGACCAAGTTGAAGATTTGTTGGAGATGATCGACCAAAATGTTCGTCAGAATAGAGGACAATGTTACACGAACGATATGTACTCTGAGGCCGAGAGAGTAATGAAGCAAAGGCAGTACCAGATTGAGAGAAAAAGGGAAAAACAGCGTGAAAGG
Source organism: Ostrea lurida (assembly GCA_903981925.1). NCBI lineage: Eukaryota > Metazoa > Mollusca > Bivalvia > Ostreida > Ostreidae > Ostrea > Ostrea lurida. Next base: position 11,118 of record CAJDSM010018563.1, read on the forward strand.
GAGAGAAAGGAAATCGAACGAGAAATTGAGAAAAAGTTACAAAGCCAATTACACGATAATTCCAGAAACCAAAGCGCACTAGAAAAACCGAGTTGCAGAAATGGAATCACAGCGAGATATTATTTGAAACGATCTTCGCATCTTCAGCAAGAGATCAAAGACCTTGAAGATGAGATAGCTGATGAAGAAGACAGTATGGATCCCCCAGTTCTCAGAAACTGGCGAAACTTAGGAATTGAACGACGAGCGTCGAGCACAGCTCAGAGATACAAATGCAATGGAAAAAGAGATAGAAGATCTAAGACAGGAACTCAAGCACATGCACAAACGTTCCAAGAAAATGGCAAAAGAAAAAGACAGAATGTATCAAGAAAAGCTCGAGGAGCATGACCGGAAATTTCAACAGATGGAGCATGCGCGTCACGAGGTAAGACAGGAAGTACAAACTGGTTCCGGAGATGTTGGAGAGGCTTTATTAGGTGGTATAATGACAATCGGAAAACTGATATGGAAAGGCATACAGATGCTAGGATTATAATGGATTTCTGTTTACATTTACAATTATGTTTTTATTAACGTGTATTGAACTTTGATTATCTGATAAGGAAACCCACTACACTAAGGCTTATATTCTTATAACAAGTCACAAGATGGCGATTTGATTGTTTTGTGAAAATGTTTGTTTTGATCACTTTGGTCGAATATTATCATAACTCAGTAGGTAAAGCATCTGGCTGGTAAACCACAGTTCCCGAGTTTAAATCCGCCAAGGACTTTTGTTTACATTTAGTGGAAAAAATTCAAAAGTATGTTTTTTGTATTCTAATTGTATATTTCCCTCCTTCTTGACATATATGAATATTGTATATCATTATATCTTTCATAATCAAATCATTTCGTGCTCTATTGAGAAACTTTGCCAGGATGTAGTGAGTCACCTTAATAAAATAACAATTTATGCCATGTTTTCAATTAAAACTCTCATTGCTTTCTTTTTCATCTGACATTATCAACAAATGAAATATACCTTACATGTATGTATTGCCTAAAAAATAAACTTTGAGAAGAATGAGTTGTAAATATGTATCAACAATTAATGATCACTGCAGTTACCACGTGGTCACCAAAGACGTGGACGCGGGAGAGGAAGGAGGTCACGTGACAACAAAAACGACCATCTAACGCCAACTGAATTAGGACGTCAACTGGCAAGCACGTTATAATTTATTTTGTACTCATGTAATGAACGAAGTAAAAATAATAAAATGGTGTCATATCTTTTTGTTTTGCTTTTGTTCGAAAGAGAATTTCCTAGGACTATCGCGGGTTTCAGTTTGCACAGGGATATGCACCGATTATAAAATTCAGCTGTGACGTCAATGCGTCATAAAAGAAAGAATTAAGCACATACGGTTAGTTCTAATGTGTCCATGATGAGTCTCCTAGTGTAATATAAGGTAGAACTCACAGTGACTTTGATGATTGAACTCCCTGGTGTTGTATAGAGTACAGGTAGACCTCACAGTGTGTCCTTGATGAATAATTTCTCCGGTTTTGTATAGAATATACCTCACAGTGTGTCCATGACGAATTAATCCCTTGGTGTTTTATAGGGGAGCTGGTGTTGTAATAGACCATACATTGTGTCCCACGATGATATGAATCCCCTGGTGTTGTATAGCACCATACATTTGTCCAGATGAATGAATCCCCTGGTGTTGTATAGACCTCAAGAGTGTCCATGATGAATGGACTTACTTCACAGAGTGTCCATGATGAATGAATTATCTGGTGTTGTATAGGGTAGACCTAACAGTGTGTCCATGATTAATGATTCCCTGGTGTTGTATATACCTCACAGTGTGTCCATGATGAATGAATCCCCTGGTGTTGTATAGACCTCACAGAGTGTCCATGATGAATGAATTATCTGGGGTTACATCACTGATCACTTCACATACCTGGACAACATAAGATTCCCTGGTGTTGTATATACCTCACAGAGTGCCCATGATTAATGAATCCCCTGGTGTTGTATAGACCCCACAGTGTGTCCATAATGAATGAATCCCCCGGTGTTGTATAGGGTAGAACTCGCACTGTGTCCATGATGAATGAATCCCCCGGCGTTGTATGGGTAGACCTAACAATGTTTCCATGATTAAGGAACCCCCTGGTGTTGTATAGACCTCACAATTGTGTCCATGATGAATGAATCCCTCTGTTTTGTATAGGGTAGATCGCACACTGTGTCCATGATGAATGAATCTCCTGATGTTGTATAGAGTAGACCTCACACTGTGTCCATAATAACTGAATCCTTAAGTGTTGTAGAGGATAGACACCATCCTTGGGTATCATGACTGCAATTCCTCGCCGAACGATCTACCCAGAGTCGCAGTGTGGTTTTAGAGCCGAGAGGTTGACAGTGGACACATCTTCTCCGTACGTCAACTCCAGGAGAAATGCCGAGAACAGCAGATGCCCCTCTCATTGCGTTTCTTGATTCTGGCGAAGGCTTTTGACCTAGTCAGCAGGAGAGTGTTTTCCAGATTAAAGATTGGCTGTCCTCCCCAGCTGCTCAGCATCACTGCCTCCTTCCATGACGACATGAAGTGCACCATCAGCTATGACGCGAAGCCTCAGAACCCTTCCCCATGGCCAGCGGTAATGAAACAAGGCTGTGTCCTTGCAACGACTTTGTTCGGTGTATTTGTCTCCCTACTGCTGAAGTTTGCATTTCCACAGTCCACAGAAGGGGCCCACTTGCACACCAGAAGTGATGGGAAGCTATGCACGGCTGAGAGCAAAGACCAAGGTCCGCACGGTCCACATAAGGGAAATGCTATTTGCAGATGACACAGCTCTGAGCTCGCACACCGAGGTAGACATTCAGCGATTGATGGACAGGTTATCCCACGCATTCAGGAAATTCGGACTGACGATCAGCATTCAGAAAACTAACGTCATTGGTCAGGGTGTTCTTTCTCCACTAACAATTTGCATTGACAATGAGGAGCTAGAAGTCACTGATCACTTCACATACCTGGACTCAATCATCATCTCACTTGACGCAGAATTAGAGAAGTGCATCGCCAACGCTGCCGCCGTTGTCATAGCACAATGGAGCAAGAAAATGCGGACCTATAAACAATTCACTCTGAACACCAAACTTAAAGTCTACCTGGCGTGCGTACTTAGTAGCCTACTGTACGGCAGTGAATCCTGGACAACATATTCAAGACAAGAGAACCGTCTGGAAAGCTTCCGCATTCTCTGTCAACGACGAATTCTCGGTATCAAGTGGCAGGACAGGGTCAACAACACCGCAGTGCTAATCATGAAATATTATGACGTATTTACAATATGCACTACTTGCATGGGTAGCAACTATACATGAACAGGTCACATTTTTGATATGAAATATGAATTGGATCAGAAATTTCAACGGAAATACATGAATGGGTATGGTTTTCAATAATATTGGTTTTGAAAATTTCAGCAGAAAGTCTGCACCCAAACGTATCGGTTGAGACACCCCCCTCGGGGTGATGTTTAGGTGGTGTAAATGAAATTGTGATTGGTCATTTGTGGTAGTAATGAAAATGTTGGGTGCATGTTGTTATGTGGTAAGTAAGTGGCGGTATTTGGTGTTAGCGATAATTTGGGTAGTGATAATGTAAAGGCAAAGATAACGAACAGTGATCAATCTCGTAAGTCCTAAATAGAATACAAAAACAAGAGTTGGGCAATCACGGACCCCTGGACACACCAGAGGTGGGATCAGGTGGCTAGGAGAAGTAAGCATCCCCTGTTAACCGGTCGGTAACTATTGTCTAAAATTAGGCCTAAACACTTGCAATAAGGCAATCGATTGCTTTTAACCAAAAGATCTGCCATCTACTCTTCGATGAAGCCTAAAATTTAAGTGAGCATTTTGGTCAATTTTTTTTGGAGGGGGACATAGTTCCTATGTTTTGAGGAGGGAACTGGGGATACCTGGGTGTAGGTCAGGATCAAGTGGCCCAATAACCTGGTTGTCTCCCCACCCTGCATACAAAACAGGGGGCGTGGCTTAAAGTAATGTGTATAGTGGTGAAAACATGGTAACAAACTTGGGTCATGGACTGCCAGGGCTGGTCTCACCTCCACCTCGTTAGAGCGAGGGGGGGGGGCATCAGTCTGGTAAAAGTATAATGTAAATGTAAAACCAGGTGGCGCTGGAAACAGGGAGAAGGGCGGACCCCATCTACACTGGTCCAAAACAGGGTAATCCTTCGGATTAGGCACTTGTATTTACACTCGGCCTCCTTTTTTGCCCATACTGTCTTAGTACAATTGTATGTATTCCCCTGTCCCCCACAAAATGCGTTTCCTCCCTATCTAATTTTTGCATCATGTTGTAAAGTTTGTAAATGATGCAGTCGTATCAGTTACTGTGGGTATATGTATTAATAAACATGTTGATTATTGATGTTTTTTTTCATTTCAAGGAGGCAGTAGACAAGCTTGGGTCATGTTTAATCCATGTGCCGTAATTTAGCATCAACTGTACCCATATGCACTATGCATTGGGCAAATTCAACTATTTCAAAATATCAATAAAGGGACCTATGCTGTGGAATGTTTTCCCCACTGTGTCTATAATTAATACATTCTTTGTGTCAAGACTATGGTATTTTCTAATCTGTTATAAGATCCAAATGCGTTAGGAAGTAATTCCAAAGGAATGTACAATTAATGTATGGAATTTTGGGAGTCGCTTAGTTTGGTACAAAACAATAATTGGAGATAAAAGAGATGGTGAATTGAAATACAGATGGTATATCTTTAAAATATTATCTTTTAGACTTCAATTTTAGCCAAGTATTTTTGCAGTACCAAGCAATTTTGATGGAAGTTCACTTGTAGATATTTCTTATCAAAAATGTTTGACTTGAAAGCAGGATTTGAAGTATTTCTACCAAGATTTGATAAGAAAAATCTTCAAACTTTACCACAGTGTTATATAGAGATGTTTGATGTATGACATGCAATACAAGATGATATAGATTACAAGAGTGAAAACAGTAATATTTACAATTATTGTCTATGTTGTAATCCGCAGAATGTTAATGATAATGACATGTTGAAATGGAATAATTTTATTCGATCAGGTATCACACATATCAAAAACATTACGTATGAGGTTGTGCCTGGTTTCCTACCTGTTTCTTGAATTATAGAAATTATTCAAGAAGATAATCCAGATATAAATAACAAAACTGTCAAAGAGAACTACAATTGTTTGAAATCAGTTACTCAAACTGAATGGGGAAAAATATGTTTGTAAAACTGAACTGATTTTGTGCCAAATTTCCTTATCAGTTTCAAAGATAAAAATATTATGTTCAATTTATGTACTGTGAGAATTTTTAATAAATTATTAATAGAAAAGTTTTTTTCAAACCCTGNCAAATTTCCTTATCAGTTTCAAAGATAAAAAAAATTATGTTCATTTTATGTACTGTGAGAATTTTTAATAAAGTATTAATAGAAAAGTTCTTTTCAAACCCTATTTCTGATAAATTTTGATGTAATAAATTTGAATTGGTTGATAAAGATGATGTAAAACGTAGATGGTCGTTTATATGGGAACCTTGTAAATCGCCAGATATTATTGAAATTGATTTTAAAATTTTCCATAATATTATTTTCAAGTATGAAAAAAAAATTAAAATTGGAAAAAAAATGAATCCAATATATGCCCAGTGTGTGACTCAGAAACAGAGGATTTGTTTCATTTATTTTTTAAATGTAAAGAATTGAAGGATTTCAAGAATAATTTTGTTATATATCATCTTGAATCATTCTTAAAAGACTGTGATAACAGCGTTTACAACTCTTTGAATTTTGAGGATATTTTTCTAATTGATTTTTCAGCACGTTAATTCTTTCTTTGTAATTGTTTCCTTTCAATACGCAAATTATGTAACTATAAAAGAAGGCAAATATGTCTACAAAGTGGTAAACAACTTGATATTACATGACTGTGTAAATACACTTTGTGAATCTATATTTCCTATCATTTTCATCAGTTGTGTACTGTTTTGAAAGCAAAACGCATGTATTTCATAAAAAGTTCTTGTACAGAAATCATATTCTGAAAGAAACAGAGGGTATACTTTTATTTATTTTTTAAAAAGCATACTTGCATGAATATACTTCTTTAACAATAATTGTATTGAACAAAATTGTCATATTCATGTATTATGATGAAAATAAAGCACCAGAATGGACATTCAGGAGGCCAGAGTTTGAATCCCGGTCTAGTCGGTTGCAATTTGTCCTTCCTGTTACAGTGTGGTGTCTTGATCACGTGATCTGGACTTAAAATTGCACAATAATTTGGGTGTTGAGTCTTCGAGGAGGACGACAAATTAAGGAGGGAGCAGTGTAGCGGTCAGCCGGGTTCAATCTCCGGTGGTCAAATAGCTCAGTTGGTAGAGTACTTGAACGGAGATTCATGGGCCCCAGGTTCGAATCCCTGTCTGGTCCGTTACATTTTCTCCCTTCCTGTTACACAAGCTTAATGGCTTCCATTTCTATCAGCTTTCCCCTTCCTACTGTAGTCAGGAAGGAAACACACACTAACGCTTATCTCGAGACTTACAGACCCTATACATGGTGCTGAAAATATACAAAATATTCTGGTATTTCGGGCATTCCTTCCACGACCGGACACAAGGAAACATCGAGAAGGTGGAAGACGTTTATTCTGTTTTGACTGCACTCTGTGAGAACAGGGATGGGTAAGTTTTTCCATGTCGATTTAAAATGATTTAGAACATGTTTTGATACTATGGAGATTAATGAGCATGCGTTGTAAAAGTTTTGCCTCTGAAAGAATGGAACCCTTGGCCCAATAAGCAGATGGTAAGTGTTACACTACAAGTTGATTTCTCACATCTCGACGGTTGATCATGAAGACATGTCAAGGTATTTGTTACATAAGAAATGAATCTTATATTTTTTCGGGTAAAACTCATCTAAAATCTTGGTGATAACCTGCATATCACCCGAAAAAATACAAGATTTATTTCTTATCATTTAGTTTTATATTACAACAACAAAATAATGTTCATTAGACTTTACTTGTTGTTCAGGTACGTGATCGAAAAATCACCTCAATTCTTAAAAGGTGCTTTAACCAATGAGAATCGGCGCTAGGTAATCACGTGAAATAAAATTAAATGATATATTTATGAACATTAAAATTTAATAACTCTCCCTCTCTCTATCTCTCTCACTCTCTCTCCCTCTGTCATCTCACTCTTACCATCTTTCCTCTCTTCTCTGATGCACCTCTACCAGTTCCGTCCTCTTCTCTTCGTTCCCTCTCTCTCGTCCTCTCTCTCCCTCTCATTCGTCTCCTCTTGCCTCTCTAACCTTTTCCTTCGCTCCAGTCTCTCCCGGGGCTCTCCTCTCATCTGTCTCTGCGTTATGGGCTGGGCAGGCTCTGAGTCGTGTCGTTTCATCACAATTCATAATTTCGTGCATTTTTAAAAATGATTTTATTTCTTTGATAAAGACAGTGAAAAAACGCGTGTACTTTGCATATATTCCATTCTTTCATTGTTGTTTAATCATTCATAATACTTTCCTACATGTTGTGATTCAAAATTGTCAACAAATTGAAAGGCAAGTGTTTTTATCAAATGATTAACTTGCTATTTTGTATCAATATTGGTTTCATTTTCTAGAAGTTAGTATTGTGTATTATCAGCATTTTAGTACTACAGTGTCACGTGATTTAAACATAGTTTATTAACTTATATATTCTAGTTATGTCACGTGATATAACATGCTAATTAATTGGTGTGTTAATTTTATCATTGTGTATTTCAGCTTCTAATTACGGGTGCACTCACTCTAATGAACACGCTTGTAAGAAGAGTGTCCAATGTGGACATAAGAACGACCCACGAGGAGAGGACGGTAAATTGATATGTAACGACATAGGCTAACTCCTGAATGGTTCCTTCTAGTTGGGTTTTTCGATTAGATTAGTGAAATTTATACTCGTCAAAATATCGCCATTACATTTGTTTTGCAATCGGAGACCCACATTCCGTTGTGCTATCGCCAAAGCATTCTCTCACCAGAGAGCGCGCTAGCGCGCGGAATTCTGGGTAGAGATGGATGCGAGACACACCGTGAGTTTTCGACGATGATTAGTTCTTAGAAGAATAGTCTGAAATGTACAGTCATATTTTAGATGAACAAAAGTACATTTTTGAGGACTTTTTTCGAATTAAGACTTCTATAGATGATAGGATACGTAACAATCACGGAAACTAGTTTAATAGGTTTGGCAATCTGATAACATCTTAATAAAAACAAGGAAATTTTGTGCTTTGGAAACAGAAACAGGGAAGTACTTAAAAGCAAATTTCACGTACATGGCATGTATCTCACAGACAGACAAAAATAGCCCAGCGTGAGATAGGGTGAATTATCCTTTTCCGGTTAACATGGTAATGTGTAATATGGGTGTTCAATACTAACAATCATCTATTTTTTACATTCATAATGTATTAATTTTTGCTAGCAACCAGTTAATGAATTAGATGACATCCGATATTAATTAATGGTTCAGTTTTGTGTGTGTGTGTGTTGAATATGTGACTTGTAATAAATCTAACAAATGCCCTGCTTGAACATTTAAACGTTTCGTGCATATATCGGGTAAAAGGCTTTTCTAATAACGTAATTCCACAATTACAGGAGTATGGGCATGTTCTCACTGTACATATAACAACGATGGCCATAATTCCAAATGTTCAGCGTGCGGACAGCGCCGAGGTATGAATTTTACTTTAAAATAGAACAAGACGACTTTTCGGAGAATTGTTGGTTTAGTTCAAAGTGAAAGTATGAAAAATAATTTAAGGATCGAGGAATAAAAGGCTAGAGAT
>CAJDSM010018569.1:0-26399 GCA_903981925.1 Ostrea lurida
AAAAATCAACTGAAGAGTTGATCAATGTACTTGAGAGTTCCACAGAATCAGGAAGTGTATACATAAAGATTCAAATGTCAGCAGAGAAATCTGCAGCGCTAGTGTATACATCTTTGTTATTAATTATGGCCAGAGACAGTCAGAGAGTGGCCAAACTCTAACCAGACGAGAGGGCACAGTCTATCCTCATACTGATCAACAATGCCACGGAAAATACTAGATACAAGAAATCACAGACGCCTTTTGAACAAAATTCGACGGTAATTATAAATTTTGTTACGTTTTGAAACTTCTAAGACAAAAGGCCACTTCAAATCCAATTAACAGTTGTTTTGATAGTTGGTTTGGTTTTTTTTTTTTTTTTCCACCCTTGAAAAATCAAATGCTGTTAATGTCATTTGTTTGGTTAAAGGGCATTGTCCATTCACCTGTTTTTCACTTCTAGTTTCAGTGTAATACGCACATTTTCCAAGTTAACACAAGGAATTAATGTCATATTACTTTTGAAAGACGGCGAACCATTCTGCACTTCGTATTCTTATAGACTACTTACTTTCGTGATTTGATGTTTTTTTGGAACCTTCTGAGCTTGAACCCTGAACTTTGACCTACTTTTCAAAACTTTTAACATTGGCCTAACTTTGAATTGGCAAGAGATAGGGCTTTCATAGTATCACATGTGTATTCCTTTGACAAGCCCCTCAATCATGGACAAAGTTTTTGAACTCCTGACCTTTGGCATTAAATTTGGACCTACTTTTTTAAAAACTTTCACATTGGCGCCATAACTTTTGAATTGGCAAGATATTGTCTTCAATATTTCACATATTTATTCCTTGATGAAAAGCCCTTTCATCTGGTATCAACATTTTTTGACCTACTTGAACTTTGACCATACTTTCAAAAACATGCAACGTTGTCCATAAAATATTAAAATTATTTCGGTAACTGATAGGGCTTTCATATTTTACTATTTGTATTTCTTGTGACAAGCCCTTTTTATCTTCGGTTGCCAATTTTTTTGACCTCTGACTTTGACTTTGAAACTTCTGTTCTTACTTTAAATATTCCGTCATAACTTTTCAAAGGGTAAGTGACTAGACCTATTCACTAATTTCACATGCATTAATTCTTATCACAAGCCCTAGTAGCTCCACTGGGCATGGGACATTACGGCGGCAAGTAGTGTTTCACAAAAATTATCTTGTTTTATTTTCAATTAAGGCGCATATTTAATCCCCCCCCCCATGGATTATCATGTATTCTGAAGAAATTTTGAAATTTCCATGAAATTGTTTTGTGCTTTCTTGCATATTATCATGAACATCACACTATTAGAATGCCTTTGGGCTGCATATGTAAATCCCTAACAAAACTGAGCTGTTTTTTATGCCCCCGCCATAAAATGGCCCGGGGGCATAAGTGTACCTGTTCTGTTCTTCGTCATCATTTGATTCTTGTTATTATCTTTTGCACGTCAACACATTCAACTCAAAATTTCGTATATTGATTATATCAGGCAGGAAGTATGCGGTCAAGTTCGACGTTGGTCGTTGGTCCAATGATTTTTGACAGAGTGCTAGCCCTCTTGAGCTTAGACAATCAGCAGATTGTTCATTCCCGTCATTATCCTGCAACGGTTGCACACATTCAACTTCAAATTTGGTACAGTAGGATATGTCACAGAAATATGCAGGTCAAGTCGAAGTTGGTCATGATCTGAATGATTTTTGCGAGTAGGCCCTTCTTGAACTTAGAAAAAAAAATCATTTAATTTCCGTTTCTGTTCCATATATCTCTGCAACAGTTTGCACACATTCAAACTCAATTTGTTATGGATATGTACAGAATATGCAGGTCAAGTTCGAAGTTGATCATGGTGCGATGATTTTTGACAGAGTTAGCCTTCTTGAACTTAGAAAAAAATCAGAAATTTTTCCATTCCATTACATTATCTCTGCAACGGTTGCACACAGTTCAACTCAATTTGATATATGGATACGCCACAGTTAATGCATCTTTTAAAAACTTTCAATTTAACCCCCTTACGATTTGCCTTCATTAGACTTCACGTAGGCGGGGGCATTGTGTCCACGACACATCTAGTTTTCAAATTCAATTTTGATGAAACTTTAATATTTTGTTCTAAGGACAACCCTATTTACTGTGATGGACTATAAGGAAATAATCCACATTTTTTCACATAGTTCAAATAATAGAAATACCTGTTTTGAAATTATGAATTAACATCTGTGTACCCTGTGTTAAATAAACATTGGAGATTTTATTAAAAGTAAAAGCTTGATCGACTTTTTATGCCCCTGGAACCTTTTGATCAGGGCATAAAGTTTTTGGTCTGTTCTTGTCTGGCAAAACTTTTCAAAAATACTTGATTAACACTTTTTTTGAATGGTAAGTGGATGGGCACTTTTCATATTTCACCTGTGTATTTGTTCCTTATGACAAGCCCTTTACTGGTTAGTATTAAAATTTTTGACTCCTGACCATTGACCTGAACTTTGACCTACTTTTCAAAAACTGTGATAACGTTGGCTATACTTCTCAATGGTGGAGATTGCCTTTCCGATACTTCACGTGTTTTCCTTCATGACAAGCACCTTCGCACTGGATGTGAATCTGGGAATCAGTGTTTCACAACAACATTCTTGTTTGCGTTAACAAATTTTTAACAAAATGTATTGCAGTGATATTTGTGCTTACCCATAATTGTTACAGTTTCACTATATGTCTCGTCAATTAGCAAATTTAACCGAAATGCTAAATATTGAACCTCTTAAAAAGGAATATGTAATAATCAATCAAAGTGTAGCCAAAAATTTTTTAATCTGATCAATTAAAGTTTCAAGACACAATCCATTCTTGTCTTAATGTAACTGAGAAAAATAAAAAAGTGCAAGAGTGAAATGTATTTTTCCTCAACACTGTATGTTTCTGGTTATGTCGAGAATGTCATTCTCTTCATGTGTGGATCGACCTTCCTTTTGACAGATCATTTTCAAAGCAGTAAAGGAAGTGTGTGTTTGTTTATGTAATTCAGAATTAAAGGGAGGAAATTGCAGGATTTCATGGTAGCTGACCTGCACTGACGATACATATGTTGACCTACACGCTCTGAGTTATGAAATACATCTCCACAATATCACCACACAGTCCTTGGAACCTTCCAACAGTGAAACGGGCTGAAGGCTACGAATCAGATGTAAGCGTGGATGGAAGCAAAAAATATTAGTGTTGCCTGAGTATTACTTGTCTCACAAAACCCAAAATGTTTCTTTGGGCCACCACTTCCTCAATAAGTGAGGGAGTGTAAGCAAGTGGTAAGCATTTTGATTCGTGGGGCCAATATTTCGTGGTGTTAGCCAAATTATTGCTGGTTATTGGGACGTAATTTTGCGGCTAGATTGATATAAATGTTGAACGGCATATATAGTCATTAAAAGGAAAATATTTTTAAAATTTTCGGTGGGATGTTAATTCTTGGGGTGAAATTGGCCCATGCACCCAACTCTAATCTCCCAAACAATCATTGATGATTCACAATAGATAGCAACGTGTGGGGAGTGTTAGTGTAGGGAATGTAGATAATACACAAGGAAGGTACATTCGTGTATTTTCAACTTTTCGTGTTTTTTCATCTTTTTACTTCTGTTAATCAATTAAAGAAATGGCTGAATTAAAAAATAAAATTATTAGTTTAGTTTCTAAAGAAATTTTGAAAGTATAATTATGTTAGTAAGAGGTTATAGACTCTGTTAGGAAAATATGACGCACCTCTTTTTTTGATCGCGGACGGACTTTGCGGCTTGGTTCGAGATCAATCTAGCTAAAAACTCAAGTTGCAGTATTTTCATAATAGTCTATAACCTATAGTTATGGTGATTTGTTTTCACAAAGTCTATCCATCCTTCAGAAATAGTGGAGCCATGCTCCAATGGCCCTTTCTTTTTAGGCGAGCAGCAGAAAACTCCACAGCTAGTCATTGGAATACTGTGGGGATAAGGAGTCGAAATCCGGAGTGATTTCCCAGAAATAAACCAGTTGGTTAGTATTATAGTATAGGAAAACGTGGTTAGTATTATAGTATTAAAACCAGTGCGTAGTTATTTATAGTATAGAAACCAGTGCGTTAGTATATAGTATAGATAACCAGTGGTTTGTATTATAGTATAAGGAAAACCAGTGGATAGTATTTGTATAGAAAACAGTGGTTAGTTATAGGTTATAGAAAAACCGTGGTTCCGTATGTATAGTATTAGAAAACCATGTTGTTAGTTATTAGTATAGAGACACCCAGTGGTTGTATATTAGTATAGAACATGCGTGTTAGTATTGATATAGAAAACCAGTGGTTCAGTATTATAGTATAGAAAAACCAGTGTTTGTATTATGTATAGAAACCAGTGGTAGATTATGTAAATAGAGATAAACCAATGGGTAGTTTTATGTTAAGGAAACCAGTGAGTTGAGTATTATAGTATAGAAAACCAGTTGTCAGTATTTAGTTATAGGAAAACCAGTGGTGTTATTAGTTGTAGGAGTATGGCCAGTGTTGTTATAGTGTGAGCGAGTTAAGCAGTCTACTTATTAGGTATTAGTTCTGTGTCTACAAGAAATATGTCGGGTGCTTCAATTCCATAGAAGGCAGGAGGCGAAGCGCTCATATTTCTAGTCAGCAGTCTATAAACAAAATCTATATGTGTTTGTTTTGTCAAGAGGATCGATAATAGACAGCACCAGTATTGACAAAAGAAATGAATTTCAATACTAACAAGGACCATTACTCCGCTGTTGCCATCTGTATTTTTGCTACTCCGCCGTCTTAAGAGAAATTGTTAGAACAGCAAGTCACGTGATGCAGTTTTCCGACCAATTGACAGAGCGACATTTCATCGTCCGATAGAAAACAACACTATTGTAAACTGGTGTTATTGAAACAAAAAAACCATATTTAGGTAACTTGTTTTTTTCAACTTATTGCTCTAAAACTTAATTGGGCCAAACCAAGACTAAGTTGTTCTTCTTGCGTTAATTTATTTATTTGATAGATTTGATCGCACGTTTTTAGCTGACAGTCCATCTGTGAGTAGGATATAGGTTGGACCTTCCCAAATTTCGATTGGACGTCCATATCCCTGGATCCACCATTAGTAAATTTGAACCCTACTACTGTAAAGGGCTTTAATTTTGCTGGGCTAAAAATTCGCGATTTTTGTCTTTTAGCATTTTGCGATGGTTTAAATTTCGTGGATAATAACTATTCTAAGCTAGAATCATATACCTAAATACAATGAATAGCATTTCGCTATGGTTTTATTTTCGCGATAGTTGGTATGATCGCGAATATAGCGAAAATAAAACCCACGCAAATATTTTCCCCTTTACAGTACCAGGAAAGTCCACAGTGGGGTCTGAAATCTTATGTACACTGTAGGAATATATGGCAAGTGTAGAAAAATTCTTCAAAAAGCCTTCTAAAGAACCGCATGGGCACAATAAGTTATTTAGGGAAGATGCAACTGCCCAGGTCAGCAATGTGGCCCACAAGCCTCTTGTTTTGATGCTAAGTGTTGAGCTTTACATCTTGTGGATGTGTACATGTACATGTATACAGTTATTAAAACTTATATTTATAGATTCATCTAGTGATCCACAAGAATCCCACAATTCCTTCAGTGAAAGCATGAAATCCTTCGACTCAGGCGACACAGGATCATCTATGTCCAGCAGTAGTGGTGTAGATGGGACTATTAAATCACGGGGTAGGTAAACAGTCAACCATGCTGTTACAGTCCCGGAAACGTTCTACTTTACCACTTGAATGGTGACCGCACGCTGAACGCAATTTGGTGAACGCTGAACACACACCGACCGCAAACGGGAGTGCAATGTGAAAGCTGAGCATACGTTGAATGCACACTGAACGCAATATGCAATATTCGTTCAGATTGTTTCTGATTTTTTCCTCTTTGGTTATTAATTATGTATTTCATTATTAGGTAACAAAATTCAATTTATAATTTGGTGAGAAAAAAGACATGCACATTCAATCAATGGATAAACGATGAAATAAACCACATGATACTGCAAGTTGTGCAATTACATTGTGTGAAAATAGTCAGTCTAAGCATGGTGTATATGTATTTCTGTACATAATGCTGAATGTACGAGGGTTGTCCGCAAAGTTCGTGGACAAACACTTGATAAAAACTGACAAACATTGATAAAGTATATGAAACTAACATTTTCGTTAAATTCATTTTTATTTTATTAATGTGCAAATTTCATTACAACAAAGCACATTTAGTTATAATTCTATCAAATTACAAAAAAGACACAAACTCATATCCGGAGCACTAAAATGATAATCTTTGACGTTATCCAACGTCAAACGCTAAAGGCAGATCAACTATTTACAACGTAGTCACCGTTAAACTCAACACGCACATTTCTTATGTCGCTCTAACCAGTCATCAAAAGTGTGCGCAAACTGTTCTGTTTTTATACGTAATTCATATATAGATCATAGGATAAAATTTCATGTACCAAAATCTTTGAAATTCCACATTTCCCTGCAATTTCACGAAATGTTAGTCGCCGATCACTGTCAGCGCGTCACGAAATTCATTTTTCACAGCACTGCAATCTCGGAAAATGTCTTCCTTCATCATGTCATCCCGGAAACTGTCCCTTCTGTTTCAAAAATCTTCTCGTATCGTTAAACACTAATGAACGTCCCACATTACAATGTTTTCCTGACTGTTTACGGAATTCATGGATCTCTGTGGGTGTTTTCCGATATCTACACAAAATTTTATTGCTTCTCTCTTGCTCCACCCTTTTCCGAAAACGTCATTTTTTCGAACAATGACGAAAACTATCTAAAAAGATCCAAACCTCGATTTCTTTGCCTATTTTGATACTTTGAACTTTCAAATTTGCAGGTTTGACATTGAAACTCTTGGAAAACATCATTAATGTAAAAATACATCCCAATCTTCGCGTAATTTTACAAAATACAAATGAACTGTATGAAACGATAACAACTTTTTTCATTTAAAATTTTGCCATGCTCCGGGTCACCATCCCACGTCTTAATAACGAAGTCATACTTTTAATTATACATATAAAATCGGACAAAAATTTTACATTTCATAATTCACATATAGTAAATGGATTATAAATATGCTAACTAAAATATCTATAACGCTACTTTTATATAAACTATTAAAGGCTTGTCCACGAAACTTTACGGACAACCCTCGTATACAAGTATTTCTCATGAATTTTTTTTTCTAATTACATGATGTATGCAAAAACGAAAAAAAACTATATATAATAGTTTGTTGTTTTTTTATTAGCACTGTAACAACATCCAGAATTACAGGTGTACATAGGAATACATGCAATCAACAAACACAAAAAAAAATCGAAAGAAATAAAAAAGCAACAAACACGGACAGTATACCCCATGTCAACACCTTTACACACCTAAATGGTATCAAGGCCCGATTACACAGCAATTAAGTTTTGAACATGTGTGTAAATATTTAATAGGCATATACAACACACACATTAGAAAAATAATTGCATTATTTATGAGAGATAAATGCTTCAAATTAGGTAGATGACTCTAAACACATTTATTTGCAAATTTCTTGTTCATGGGTGTTGGCGTAAATGCTTTATTAAATCAAATTTGATTATTATCTTATTTTTCTTCTATTTCAAAAACGGGTGAGGGAGAAATTAAGTTGTATAAAATTAAATCACATAATATGATAATATTTATGGGAGGTGATTTTCGGGGTTCAGAATTTTATGAAATTCTTTCTAAGTTTTATGGGCAATATTGTAAAGTATTTTTCATAATTGAATTCAATCTTTAAATTACATGTACTTTGTATGTCTCGCCTCTTGATAAGTCGTTAAAATCTTAAATATTAGTTTGGAACCTTGTTGCTAACGCTATGCGGAAAATTCACTAGTGATAATACTGACATTAAATATGCTTCACAATCAAATTCCTACATGATATAAGAAAGTTAAACTTTCCTTCCACTCTTCACACATGGTATTTTTTCCTTTTCTTTTCTTTCTTTTCTTTTTTTTTTTTTTTTTTTTTTTTATTTGTCATTTTAGCCTTTCTACATGTCTCCTTGGAGTTCCGAATGTCAATGCAATTAAACATGACTGAACGCACGGTGACCGCACGCTGAACGGTGAACGCGAGCGGTGACCGCACGGTGAACACAAAACTGTGAACGGTGAACGCATGCAGAGCACACGGTGAATGCACGCAGAGCGCACGGTGAACGCACGGTGAGCACACAGAAAAGTGGTAAAGTAGAACATTTCAGGGACTGTAGGTATCAAATGGAGACTCAGTCAAAACAAGAAATCTGTAAATACATCAACACCACTTGTCTAATTCAGACACTCAATGTTAAATAATTTATTACAAAATTTCAACGAAATATTTTATAAAAGTTGCAATCTCCTAAACCTTTCATCAAAAATTGATCATATTCCCTTTGACTTGGAACTTTTGGACCATTTGACCAAGGTCATTTTGGAAATCTCCAAGTCACTCAGAACATATACCTAACGTAGGTAGAAAGTTCCTTATTTCAGCATGTTATTATGTCTCCCTCCACTTTGGTGGGGAGACATTGTTTTTGGCCAGTCTGTCTATCTGTCCGTCACAAAGATTGTCAGGGCAACTCCTCTGAAACTACTGATCTGATTTTGAAGAAACTTGATATGTAGCAAGGACATCATATGTAGTTGTGCATATTACCAGGAAAGTTTGATCCTCTAATTTTTGTCCGTGGGAGTCATGCCCGTTTGAACTGAGAATTTGCCTTAAATCCTCATGAATACCCTTGTCAGCACAACTCCTCTAAAACTACTGATCCGAATTTAAGAGCCTTGATATGTGAATAGCTGAACCCTATTGATTTTCAAGTTGAATGGATATATTTGAAGTCTTTGTGGGGTATATGATATTTCAATTCTCTTATCAAAAAGTTTATCTGTACATTATAAAGTTTAGACTTTATGATGATATGTTCTATAACTTTTATCCATGCTTCTTGCCTTCTCTGTGCTCTAGTTAATACTACATGCTTTTGGGGACCAGGATCATGAGGCCATTACATACATGAGGAAAACTGCAACAGTTGGTATAATATTATCCAAGGAACTTTTGGTAGTAGAACATAAAATTGTGTGGTTAGTTTATAAGTTAAAATTACATTATGGTTTTATTTTTTTTTCACAGAAAATGTCCAGCGTCTGGCTGGAAAATTGAGTGCAAAATTACAAGTAGACTTGTCAAAAGAAGACCAAGAGAATGCGACCCGTTTAGGAAAACCTGATATTTTAAGCAAGAATAAACCAACTTCGTTGCCTCAGCAGGCGGCAACAGCAGATTGTTACCAACAGAGTCAGAACACCCAGTGTTCAGCAGCAAAAGATGACGGTAAATCTGGTGGCATATCCTTACCTTGCCCAATACATCAGAGGTTCAAGGAGCCTCATTTTGGGACTGCTCATTCTGGAGATGGTTGGAATGTAGAATGTCAGCAGTCCCCAGGGTACTTCACAGGGGACAATGTGCTTCCTGTGCGGACCGTGAGAACAAGTCCCCAGCAGGAAGACTCAAGGTTGAAGGTGGAGGAAAGAAAATGCCTTCAGGAAACTACACCAAATCAGCGGGAATCAAGTAGATTTCCCATCTCAAGTCCCAATTTATCCAATGTTCACTGCTGTTCACAGTCAAAGTCCAATTCCAGTATGTCAGTTCCAACACAGGAGTCCTGTAATGCTGCAGAAATGGTGTCGAGCAATGGCAGATCTGTCGACAGTGAACAATATGAAAGATTTAGTGAACTAGGTTCTCAACTGAGTGTTGCTACTTCTTATCAGCAAGTTTACTGCTCAACACCAATACGCTGCCAGAAATGCAATCACATAAAAGATCACGTGAAGCTGTACAGCATAATCCCACAACAGACGGGTCTTGTATCACCCACATCTTTTCCAAATTGCTTCAGCTTCCCAAATTCCTCAGGTCCAGAAGCAATGACATTTTCGTACTCGCTGTGTTCGGACTGCAGTAACAATATGTTTTCCACAGATTATCCCGTCAGAGAGAACTCGTTTTGTGGTACAAATGACACGATCCAAAGCTCTAACTTGTTCCCTCATGCTTTTGAACGTATGTCTCCATTCATTGTGGAACAACCAGTTCCTCCATTACATTTATCAAATTTTGAGAAGGGTGTTAATCCACATCAGCAAAGAGATGCAATGCCCCGCCATCAAAGTTCGCCCTCTAGGCTTTATCACCAAAACGTGTACCCCACGAACAACATTGGTGAGCAAGAGTTTCGAGATGAAATTCTACATATAGACCAAAACATGAGGTTTTTACCACCATTCCAAAGAAACATACCAGTAAACTCAGCTGGATCTCAACAATCAAACACAGGTGCATATTGTGGAACATTCAAATCATTAAATAATGTAAAGTTCACAATGTCTGCGGTTTTTTTGGAGTAATTTGTTTCAATTCACCGGTCGCGGTGGCTCAGTAGTATAGCTCTCGCCTCGTGATCAGGAGGTCGTGCATTCGATCCCCGTGTTCAGCACCCGGCTGCGTCAATCCTAAGATGTGAAAATAGGTAGTGATTGCTCTTTCGCCAAGAGCTCAGCATTTAGAAGTGAGAATCACGAGTCTATCGGATAAACGGAGGTCCCGTGTCGCAGCATGGGTACAAACAAAAGAACCCCCCCGGCTAAACGTCAAGAGTGCTCAGCATAGAACTAAATTTACAGCCCTTCACCTGCAATGGTGACATCTCAATATGAGTGAAATATTCTCGACAGGACGAAAAACAAACAAATAATCAATCAATCATTATTTTTAATCTGAATTAACATTACAAGACAATGAATTGTAAGAATCAGCTACTTTGATGCATGGTATTTACATTATAAGCAGTTCATTCTATAATTTGATATCTCTATTAAAGACAACACCAGGATCAGATCCACCAGAACTTGTCCCATTACCTTGTCTGAATATCAGGCGACACAGAGTAAAGCTTTCCAAAGTCATCCATCTAACCCCAGACTTCACGAGAGGGAACCGCAGAATCTGGGCTCCTGGCCCAGTCTACAGACATCAGTACGTATAAACAGGACTATCATACTGTATGACAGTTACTTTTATTACCTAAATCTACTATATAAAATGATATTATGCATTTTTCACTATTTTCCCATTGATTATCAGGAGGGGTGAAACAGTCTGTCACATGATGAACTGTTGCCTGCATGATCATGTGATGTACATGTAATGTTGCCTGATCATGTGATGTATTTTTTTCAGATGACGGCGTTAATTATGTTACATTGTTACAGTAAAAGCGTCATCATATATAGTAGATTAGGTAGTAAAACAGTTATTTCATGCCTAATTGGGCAATACGTAGTCAAAACTGTTGTCCCTGGGTAGTGGAGAAGACTCAAGAAACTGTTGTCGTCGTTGGCAGAAGACCTCGGATGTGTCCTCGGCAGAAGACCTCGAATAACAGTTTCACGGGTCTCCTCTACTACATCGGAACAATAGTTTTGACTGTTTTCCAATTAGGCATGAAACAACTGTATAATACTGACCAAGTCCTTAGCTTTGCTTGGCTTTTAATAGTAAGTACAAGTACTAAGAAGAATATCACTCTCTCATGGTTACTTATACTGACCAATGGAAGTCTATAAACTGTTACAGTAGTACTTTGAAAACTAGTACCGGACTATAACATTCTCTGGACGTCGTATCATTAAGTACTAATAGGACTATCAGTCTATAGCAGTTCTGCAATTTCTAATACATGGTAATTCTACTGGAGAGAGACTGTTTACGTTTATGACTTGTAATTATATACTAATCAATGGTCCATTTACTATTTACACATCATTTACA
The DNA here is from genome assembly GCA_903981925.1 of Ostrea lurida. Lineage (NCBI taxonomy): Eukaryota > Metazoa > Mollusca > Bivalvia > Ostreida > Ostreidae > Ostrea > Ostrea lurida. The sequence goes on from CAJDSM010018569.1 coordinate 12,008, forward strand.
CTGTTCATTGGTGATATGGCATCATTAATAATGTCAACAAGTTGTGAACATTATCAATCATTATAATGAAATAGATTATGTGTATATCCAGTGCAAGTTTTCTGAAATTAGTATCTTTAACCTCAACAGTCGTATGGTGGGGCTTCATCGGAAATGCCTTCAAAACCAAGCAACAGACTATCTGGTGACAACTCAGGTAGGATGAATTCCCTACATATAAACATCCTATAATTCTATAAAGTATATTTATCTTAGTGTACTTTATTTTCTATTGAGTCTGATAGTATTTTAACAGAGTTATACATTATCTCATTGCATGGTGGCTCAGTGGTAGAGCTCTTGCCTCATGATCGGGAGGTCGTGCATTCGAGCCCAGTGCTCGGCACCCAGCCGCGTCAAACCTAAGACGTGAAAATAGGTAGTGATTGCTCCGCCGCCAAGAGCCTGGCATTTAGAAGTGAGAATCACGGGTCTTTCGGATATGACCTTAAAAATTTAGGTCCTGTGTCGCAGCAGGTGTGGCATGAAAAAGAACCCTCACTGCTAAAAGCCATGAGTGCTAATCATAGGTTTAATTTGCAGCCCTTCACCGGCAATGGTGACGTCTCAATATGAGTGATATATTCTCAACGGGACAAAAAATAGCAAATAATCAATCATACATTACTTGTTATCAGGGTGGTAACTCATGTCGATCAAAAAAATGAAAACATTCTATTTATAGCAGCTGGAGCTTCGGCAGCATCCAATGGCTATGATCACCTTCCCCTGATGGATCTTAGTCACGTCGTCATCGAATACGTCCAGTCACAACTGGATTATACCGGAAGCAGCACGTTGAATTGGGAGCAGCTGGCCCACCTTCACCGCTGGAACTTTGCAATGATTAACACCATCAAGCAAAAATGGCAGAAGAGAGTGATTGAGAGCCCCTTTCTGGAACTGCTTCAAAACTCCAAGGATTTCCAAAACTACACCTATGGCCAGCTTAAATTAGATTTGGAAAAAATTCCAAGGAAAGATATCCTGGAAAAATTGAGAGAATTTGAGGAGAAAGAAAAACTTGTTGCATAATTTCTAAGAACATGTTTTCCAGGACGTGGCTTAAATTCATGGCCAATTTTATTTCTTACAGGTCATGTATTTTGGGAAATATGCAAATTTGATTTGATTGAGAGTATAATTTCAGTCCAGTATGATTTTTATACGCCCGCATAAAAAGCGGGCATATTATGCTATACCGCTGTCGTCCGTCGATCCCTTTCACCTTGTCTTCGCAACTCCTCCTAAACCCTTGGGGGGGATTTTGATGAAACTTGGTACAAAGAAAGATCACAATGTGGAGATGCGCATATTGCAAGGAGAGTGCTGTCCGATGTTTTATGAAGGACTTGGGTCCCTTGGACTTAAGATTCTTAGCAAAACACTTGTCTTCGCAACTCCTCCTAAACCCTTGGGGGATTTGATGAAACTTTGGTACAAAGAAGATCACAATGTGGAAATGTGCATGCTGTCTGATGTTGTTTGAAGGAGTTAGGGCCCTTGGACTTCGGATTTTCTATGCAAAATATTTTGTTTTCGCAACTCCTCCTAAACACATGGGGATTGATGAAACTTGGTACAAAGAAAGATCACAAGTGTAGATGTGCATATGTTATTGCAAGGGGAGTGCTGTCCGTGTTTTTTGAAGGAGTTAGGGCCCTTGGTCTTGGGTTTCTATGCAAAATACTTAAGTCTTTCACAACTCCTCCTTAATCCTTAACTCCAATGTTTTTAAAGGAGTTAGGTCCCTGGATCCATAATATATGCGGGCGTATCATGTACAGGCTTGGTGATGCCCTATTTTTGATATTAATGATAGTAGTGTCAGAAATACCGGTAAATCAAAGAATTGTATTCATGACTGTGAAATTCTTTGATTTTGTGACATATGACTTACGTGTCCTGAAATTCATTGATACTCTATGATGTCATAACAAATTATAAACTAAAACAGTCTTCAGTTTATAGTGTACTGTGAATAACTCATTATATATACATGTAGCAACAATCCATATTTTAAGACTACATGTACAGTTGAACTTTGGTATCTCAAACACCAATATCTTGAAAACCATGGCTATGTCAATGTGAATTTTAAGTCCCAACCACTAATTTACACTCAATATCTCGATTCCATGGATATCTTGAAGTTTTTTCTCAGTTCCCATCAAGTTCATGATAACGAGGTTTGACTGTATTATATTGATAACGAGGTTTGACTGTATATATTGATAACGAGGTTTGACTGTATATATGTTTTGTGCAATGGCTGATTTAAGGTTTTAAATTGTATGGCATTGCATGATACTTAACAGTATTACTGAACACCTGGTTCCCTAGCTGCAGAACTGTAGCTCTCGGAAAAAATACTGGGACAAATCTGTGGTGGGTCTGCAACTATCTGATCTGTCCTAATATTTTATCAGAGAGTTACAGTTATGCAGTTACTGGTTCCCATAAGTCTGTTTGGAATCTCACATACACACACCCCTTTTTTTCTTTGTCCACTTGTTGAAGGTCCTTCAGTGAGTGGACATGCAAAAAATGGGGGTTTGGTTTTAATCAATTGATTTTTAATACAGAATAAAAATAAATTTTCTTGTTTATTGCTTGATTTAAAATTAATAATTGTACAAAATTTTTCTGTTATGGATATTTTATTCAATATGTACAAACGACATGAGCTAGCTACAATGTACTACCAATGCAATAATTGTGATATAATTTTTAAAGCATTTGGTTTATTTTGTGGAATTTTTTTCTAGTCGAGAAAAATGGCATTTTAATGTTTCCTCCAAGATAGATGATTTCCCGTAAGTACTGCATGTAAGTACTGCATGTAAAGTACTGCATCGTTATATGAATAATTTGTTCGTGTTGATTTGCATCAAACAAACAGCAGAAAAAACAAAAATCCAACACTTATTGGTAAAATGTATTTTAATTCAATGCAATCAGCTGAAATTTATTTGCATTATATTGAAAAAGTATAAATGTGTAAATGATTTGATAGCGATTTTGTAGTCTTGCAATTTCTAGGGCCTTACTAGTGAGAAAGCTGATGAGAACAGGTGCAATCATTATTTTTTTTCTATTATGGAAGATTTTTGCCCATGTTAAAGTCACCAAGTTGTAATGGTTTTAAAACATATTTACTTTATAATCTTATCATTTCATTCCAAAGGTAATTAATTTGTGTGGTTGCAAAATAATATCATAACACAATTGAGGTTGATTTTTGATTGTTGGAAAGGCCAAAGAAGTTGTAATAGACTTGATATACTAACATTGTTAAATATTTCATGCGTATATTAAAAACAATTTAAAGATATGTATCTGTTGAAATATAAAACCTGTCTAAATTAGGTCAAGGAAGAAAAAACTGTGCACGAAGTATCATAAAGAAACTATCAGAATCAATAAAAGATCATCCAAGACTTGATCGACCATTGTGACATCGCTACGTCAGCGATGTACACTTATGTGCAAAATTAAAGGTCACACTGCAATTTTTCACTGTTTTTCATTGCAACAATTTTTTTTTTCAAATGAGTCTTCCAAGATCATATTTCTTTTGATATGAATGAAAATTTACCACTAAATGAAGAATTGAATCAGAATGGGGTTCATTACAATGATTCAATCAACCCTTGAAGAAATATGCCACAAAGTAAGTTTTTTAAAACTCTATTCCTCTATATATTCTTTACGAAAATTGAACGTAAGAATTTGATTTACTGATATATTCATCAAAAATTAATTATCACTGGTTTGATAAAAAAAAATTTAAAACTAATGGAAGAAACTGCAAACCTTACTGATGTTCAGGAATAAAAACACAAGAGCTTGTGAGGATAAAGCGGATTTCAATGAAATATAGTAAAAAGGTGTTTTGTGACTAAATTAGTTTGGCACGCAAGGGTACATGTAGGTTATGGCAACCGTCACTTGTGGGGTAGACTAACGGCTGCCATTTGGACGTCAAGGTAGATCCATTCATCCATGAAAAGTATATCCAGCATATTGGAACGTCATAGGATCCTCTACTGAGACCTTGCAAACGGTTACAACTTAGAACATCACCAACGATACATGGTGAAATGGAGCAGAGGCTGGATCAACGCCCAAACTGAATAGGGTGTCTTGTTTTCCTACGAATCCAGAATCAACGTTAGTGCCTGCTCAGTGTCGGTGTTTACCGTCCTGTGCATTTTAAAAGTAGACAACGTGACAGATTCGGCGGTGTGATTAACACATTTTCGCTCACAGCTCGTCATTTTAAATGGAACCTCGTGTCTAGACAAAATTCTGCAGCCTGAGTTAGTATACCATTAATGCAGCAACATAGACGAGGCAGTGGGTTGATTTATGAGCAGGATGATATGCGCGCCCACACGGAAAGCTGCACCAACATTCTTGATTGGCCATCACGGACTTCAACCGATCGAACATTTGTTGGACGAGCTAGATAGACGTGTGCGCAGCCTCAGAATCCTCAATAACATGGGAGGACATCGTTGGAAGAGTGACACAGGACCATTCGAAGTGTCAAACTCAATCAACCAATGGCATGTTGCCTACACTCCGTCATCAACGCTATATGTGAGCATATCGACATTGGTGTCCAAAACCACGATTTTTGACACATCCCTCAACTCCCATTTCATATGCAGCCTCTCCGGGAATAACAACGACGTTTAAAATCAACTGGAATTAAGACTTTCATCATAAACGATCACCACAAATATGAATTAATAACTAGCCAGTCAGTATGCATTGATGAAGAATCAAATTTCACTTCAAAGTTCATTATTTACAGTAAGCAGTACAAGTGTAACTGACGGCAATTTCATCTACTCGAAAATATCTACCGATAAGATCTGATGAAAAATTCCACAAAATAATATACCTTTGACCATTTTACAAGGTCTATTTTTACGCTATTTTTGATTTCGAGCAGCAACAAATGCTAACAGGAAGCATCTTCCTTATTGAAGTAGAAATGCTTCAATCAATATTTACAACATCTTTAGCCTTGCAATTTGTTGCCTAAATGGTGATGACGCACTATAATTCACTGTTGTCCATTTAGAATAATTGTAAAATGATAATAACGATACATATTTGAATGAAATCTTAGAAATATACACAGAAACACAGTTACTGTATCACCTCTTTAAATATTCAGATAGTACCTTTTGTTAGCAATATACTTGTACCTGTTCTCAATTGTTTGTCAAGAATCACTCCCATACACAGATTTAGAGGGAGGCCCGGACCCCCTTTTCGTGACCAAAATTACAATGTATAGTATCATTATGCATAGAATTCTAGCCAAATAAAATCCTAAAATAACTTTAAAAGTCCAAGATTAATTCTATACTAAGAGCCTCCGGGAGCTTCGCTCCCTGGACTCCACCCCCACCCCACCCCACCCCACTTTGGCTTCATTCTAGACCTCTAGCCTTAATCTCAGAGAGATTCGTCGAAGCTTAATATTTCGACTGGTTGCCTCTCCAAATATTTAGCCTCAACGAATCTCTCTGAGATTACTCTAGAGCCTATATAGGTTCTCTCATCCAATGGACTCCCTCTCCATTTCAACTAACTCTGGATTCGCCACTGGCTCCTGCAAAGTTCTATATTGCACTCACTTTTTACACCGTGCTTTACTGAGCTCAAGATTGCTTGCAATCGAAAATATCCATTGGGAAATCGCAAATCTCGAATACAATCCGACTGTAAGGAGGTATATCATTGAAATAAATTGGTCACCACCATTAATTACCATTTGTAGAAGTGTCAGAAAGAACGCAACAGGTTAGGGAAAAATGTTAAAGAGCGTGCAAGACCTAGAAGACTCCGAAACACGTGTTCGGGAGGACGATCTACTCGGACGGATGATTGAACGAAACGGGTTTCAGTGCCGAATGTATCGCACAATTCATTTCGCAATTTGACTTTGCAACATTGATCATTGACATTGGCTGAGCAATGAAATGGTTGTCGCAGTTTGCTTTTAATGAAAACATTGCGGAATCGACTGTTCAGTCGGTTGGCCATCGACCAAGAAGACTCCTTAAAGAGACCTTCAATCTGTGTATCTGCTTCGTACTTGGGACATTTTGTTGAACATAGACATTATGACAAACAGGATGATTTCAGCTTCTCCAATCATCGACACTAGTATGCGTTTTAGTATCTCAACTGATTTGAGCTTGCTCTGTGCACAATTAATTTATAAATCGAGGCAGACTACTGACCGTAGGCGCCTGGGTCAAGTAAATTAGAACCATGAATACGTTTTTCTCCAACCTACATGTATGTTCATCGTCAGAAACCGTCGGTCGGTTACGTAAAAGAAGTGCAATCCGACGATGACAGGTATGTCATATATTTTCATATTTTGCTCATGTTTCAGGAAACTGTGATATAGATTACTTGTCCACGTTGTAAAAAAGTTTGTATCCCCCTGATTCATATTAGAATAGTTAATCTTCCCGAAACATGAACAAATGTGAAAAGAGATATAACAGAGGTTGGAAAAAAATATTTATTTATGGTACGACTTCTGTCTCCCCCGACATATTGCTTTTGGTCCATCCGTCACAAAGTTTGTCAGCGCAACCCCTCTGAAACTACTGAGCCTTAAGAAACTTGATATGTAGCAAGGACATTATATGTAGTTGTACATATTACCAGGAAATTTTTATTCTCTAATTTTTGTTGGAATTATGCCTGTTTGAACTTAGAAATTTGCCTAAAATCCTCAACACAACTCCCTTGAAACTACTCAGCTGACGCACGGGGGAGGGGCATATGTTTTTGCCTCCAAAAAGAAATGTCCTCCATTCTTGATCCAGGCGCCTATGCTACATGTACTGACAAATAACTACGTAACAGGGATTTCAACAAGACCGATATAACGATCTAGTTTGCCAATACAACCTGCCATTGGATCAAATGTTGTCCGACATGTCAGGCTGTTTTTGGACACTATTGTCCCCGCGCCGTTTACCTGATCAGAATATAGGACTCGCGGTGAATCTTCCCGGTCGACAGGGGATGTTAAATAAGACACAACACTTGCTTCGTCTCCAATCATTTACATTGGCATTGGTACTAGCCAAGATTCTTAATACTAGCTGAGATTTTATTTCAATAAGGCAAAAAAAAAAATGTGTGTGTTTACTGTCACCCGACCGACCCTATTTTTTCACCCCTACTCCAACATTTTTTACTGGAAAATTTTGTCTCTCCAAAGCCTAACTGATTTTTACCCCACTTTTGCACAAGATTACAATATCCAAAGCAGTTGGCAGGCTGTTTAAAACTGTTAACATACAATAATGACACAAATTTAATTATATATTCAAACACCAAACATACATGTACTACATAGCCAAAAAAAATTCCAACCTACCGACCCTAACAGTAGACACACATATTTTTTTTTTCTAATTCTAATTCATTTGCATAGACCATTATCGTCTTGTGGAAGAATCATTGAGTATACTTGTCAACTGGTCAGATGCTTGTTTCTGTACAGGCATGACAGGGTTTAACTTCATATATGCTTAATACCAGCCAAACATGAATAAAGTGTGAGCCAGTCAAATTGATAAATTGCAATTATCTAATTTTTGGTCAGCAAGAGTGACTACAATTGATTGTATTTACATGTACCTTCTTTGGCAAATGATAAGAATCTGTCCACTTTTTTTTTCAGAAACCAAAGAAGCCTTATACACATTCAAAATTATTAGTCACAAACCCTGTATGGTTTACAGGATATTCATTATTAAAATATATATCCAAAGTATATATAGAATTGTAACGCCATTGCAATGTTCATCAGACCCCCTGGAGGTATATTATCTTCAATCATAAATATGTGTTAGAGCACTGTAGAATAATGAAAAATGTTTACATATTTTGATGAGAACTATCTACAAGTTTAATACTTGTTTCATCCACTTGGATGGCACATAATCTAAACATACAGAAGAACAGCAATGGGTAGGAATCACATCTGAATGGCCTTTAATCACCATCAATTCAGTAATTCGAGGTACCGACCATTTTCACATTAACCACAATTCTATACATTAATCGTATAAGCTGTATTAAACATTATTCTAATACAATGTATGTAAATGAGAAATTTAAATGATTGCTACATTCATTATAATCTTCAATGATTTCAATAAAGTTATACAACAGACAATACTTTGTCAAAACAGTTTTGAAAACAATTATAGTGCATGTACACCAGAGCATTCTCCTGATTTCAAAATTGCTCAATGTTGTGTACACTATTCATAACTAACACTCATTTCAATTTTCAAAAGTCAATACAATAGTCTATCAGTTCGTTTAGTTCAACAATAAATTATTCTTTCTTTGGTATGTACCCTCTCCTAAGGAAGGACGGTAACATTTCGTTCACTCTCGTACTGAGTTTTTCTCTATATTCTTCCTCTCGCGCTTTCGAATTTAATAAGTGGCAACCTTCCAAGTCTAATCCACTAACGGTTAATTTAACATTGTCGTCTAATGGGTATTTTTTCACGGCATTATCGTTCGCTATTCTTTCCAACGCCTCGTACATTTCACTACACTCCTTTGCATTCACAGTAGAATTTTCCCCTTTTGAAAACGCCTTGGCTACTTTTCTTTCGATGAACAAGCCTAAGTCCTTTTTCCTTGATGGGTCTTTCGGCCATATATCACAAAGTCTCATAAATTTCTTGTACATGGACATTTTAAAGATTGTAATCGAAGCCGCGTTATCCAACAATTCTTCTCCTTCAACTTCAAGTTCAACTACTTATGCAATGACAAAAATGAAAGTAGCGTGAAGTACACCGATCCCGATGTAAAAATTCTATTGATTTTTAGAACTCTTGCACAGAGTTGTCGGTCCTTATCTCTCCCTTACATCTCTGTCAACTCCCGTTTTACAAGATTTTTGTAAAACCTTTTAAAAAATGGAAAAAACACTAATTATGAGTGTTCATTACTTTGTAAAATATTAAAAAAGAAAATAATCAAATAATTTATTTGTTATTTTTGGTCTTATAAGTTTTAATATGTTTGTTAGAGAACTATTTTCGCGTTTTAACGTTTTAAAAAAGTTATAAGCCAAAAACAACAAAAAAGTTATTTGATTATTTCCTTTTTTAATATTTTACAAAGTAAGGAACACTCACAAGTAGTGTTTTTCCATTCTTTCAATGGTTTTACAAAAATCTTGTAAAACGGGAGTTGACAGAGATGTAAGGGAGAGATAAGGACCGACAACTCTGTGCAAGAGAATGCTTCAGCACCTGTAAACGAAAAGGTTTAGCAATAACTTGAAATGGCTAAAACTATACGGAATTGCAAGATAGAACATTATGATGATAAACTTTAATCCTTCATCTGTTAATATGAATAATTTACAATTTTAATAATTTACTGAGCGCATGCCAGTGACTATATATATACATGTAGCTCCTTGATTTCATCTATTTTGTGATCCGTGTGCCATACGACGTATCAATACACAACATGAATTCAAACTCGGGTTTTCTTTGATGCAGGAATCAAACGAATTTTTCAACCGATCAAAATTGACGCAATTTCATCAAGACTATAAAAATTAAATGATTTTGAATAAATTAAGACGGCATGTAACTTTGAGTGGCAAGAAATGAAAGGACCAGGACCAGGCTGACCCAACATCTTGCTATTTGGGAAGTATATCCTTTAAGAAAAAAAAAGTATATATGAAATTATAAATCCACTCATTTACAAAATATTTTCATTTCCTATCATGAATATTTTTGTTTCCTTTGTTAGTTTCTTTCAATAGGGAATTTTGACATAGTTTTGAGAATTTTAAATGATTTTTTTTGCAAGGGGAACTGCCGAAATTCGGAAGATATTCTTACGTTTGAAAACATTGATTTGCTAATTTTAATTTGACTTTGTGCATCATAATGCACCCCTGTGGGCCGAAATTGGTTCAACAATTTCTTACTATACATATGTAAGAAATTTGTTTTAACCTGCACTTTTCATCCACTTCAAGCTTCTCTAGTTAACGTAATGTTCCTTTAAAAAATGAAACAGCCGTGGATTTGAAATAGCAATATCTCCATGCACACATTTGATACCATTTATAAAGACACAAAAAGTGTTTTATTCCTTTTTTACCTTCGGGTTGAATCAGTAAAACTTTTTTTTTTTTAATACAAAGTATGGGTCTGTATTAGACAGTAAAGGGACGTTTTCGTCATTTTAATATGACGTTTATGTTAATATTCACGAAAACCTTCTATAATGAGTCTTGAGTCTTGAATATGATGGTATACAAGCATGACAAGGGGCTATCTATAATATTTCTTAAACTCTCGAAAGGTGCAAGTACAGATGCGACCAGTTCTAACATCTCGCCCAACCAGTCATGGAGAGCAGTCATGAGAACTGCTCTAAGTTAACTTAGAGCAGACGCAAAGCGGTCCGCAAAGCAGTCATGAGAACTGCTCTAAGTTAACTTGGAGCAGACGCAAGCTGTCATGGACCTGTTCTAAGTGAACTTGGAGCAGTCATAGAGCAGACACGGAAGCGGTCATAAGCAGTCCAGACCTGTTTCTAAGTTAACGTCGAGCGGTCATAAAATTAGAACAGCTCTATAGCTGTTTCTTTTCTAGAGCAGCTCTGTGTATATATAATTAACCGCTTTGGAAACTGCCAGTTCATTTTAAAATTTGCACGCGAGTGGTCAGTACATACCTGGTCTTTCACTCTTTGTCCACAAAATGTACGCTGCATTTTGGTTCAAACAAATATAAAGTTGTGTATTCCACAAAAACTCCGGAACGTTGAGGGAAATGATGATCAATATTTCCGAAACATGATTAAAAAAGTAAAGTTGGTGCGAGTGGCATAACATGTAATCCTCGTTCAATATCCGCACGTATAATGCACTGTTTTAATAGCAATTCATCTGTAATTAAATCTCCATATGCATTTCAATTTCTGTTTTCGGGGGTTTTTTTATTTAGGGAAATTAGCGACAAAAAGATAATTAATATAATTAGCTATTCTAGAGCGAACTTAGAGCAGTCGTGGACCTGTTCTAAGCGAACTTGGAGGCAGTCGTGGGAGGCAGTCGTGGACCTGTTCTAAGTGGAACTTAGAGCAGTCGTGGACCTGTTCTAGCGAACGTGGGAGCAATCGTGGAGGCAGTCGTGGACCTGTCCTAAGTGAACTTGGAGCAGTCACAGAGCAGCTCTAGAGCAGTCAGCAGAGCTGGTTCTAAGTTAACTTGGAGCAGTCATGGAGCAGCTCTAGAGCAGTCAGCAGAACTGCTCTTAAGCCCCCATCACACTGGACCACGATCTTACTACGATCTTGATTTTTGCCTAAAATCGTGACAGGTCGTAGCATGATCGTCGTGAAGTCTTGGAGATCGTAGTATGAAACGTGGCTGGTCGTGGTCGACCACGACCGCGCTCGTAAATTTTGAACATGCTCAAAACATTCGTAGTGAAGTCGTGGTAAAAAAGAGCGTACTGGCAGCTTAGTGAGTCGGGGAAGAGCGCACGCGGTCGGGTAACTATCGTAATTGGAGGTCGTGGCACAGTCGTACTAAAATCGTCCCCTAATTTTAGACGATCACACTACGGCTGCTACACGCTTCCATCACGATCATACCACGATTCATTACGACTTATACGATCTTACTACGATCACACACACGATACTACCACGCTCTTGCGTTCATTAGCACGCTTTACTAAGGCTAGTCACCCGGGAGCTTACGACCTGTTAACGATTAGCTGCGGCCGAATTTTTTTTTAAATTTTGGAAATCTTGAAAGAGCGCAGAACTGATCACTCAAATTCGTTAATTGTCACAAAGCAAAGTCAGTCGCAGCAAGGTTGAGTAATGTTCAAACCTTCGAACCTGCGATTCGAGAGTCGCAGAGAGAAGTCTTGCATTGGTCGTACGACCATTCACAAAACTGTTACGTACCGCTATCGTACTCCGTACGATCATCTACACAGCCACAAAGCCCTGATCAGGCACTTGACGTTTGAAATAGATTTGATTCATAAAAAACTTCCCCGTAAAACTTATATATTAAAATATGATAATGTTTACGGGAAGATTTTTTAAAAAAAAAATCAAATAATGTATATATTTAAAACCGATCAAATGCCTAGTGTCTACACACCCTAACTTGACGATGACTCTTCACCAAATCGCAGAAACGTGATTGCAGATTGATGTAGCAAACATTGCCGACTGATCGTTCTTCGGCCAATTTGCCATCCATTCACACGATTCAAGAAAACATGCCGATCCAGTATCGGCTGAGTCTTCAGACTTTCAAAGTTCACATTTGTTCAGAATGACTCGGATAATTTGTTGAGATTATAGACAAAACAATATAGATCAATCGTCTCACAATAACAACACATTTTATAGTAAAACATGGTGCGAACCTCAAGAAAAAAAGAGGATTGTATACGTACAAGATCATCAAGCGCGGTTGCCCTTGCAATGAAGCTAATTGATTGATTGGTTATGCTTATGTTTTAGTCCCCTCGAGATATTTTCACGTATACTGGAGACGTCATTGACCATTAGCGGGTGCTGGGTATCTATTCTGACCGGAACCCCCACGGCTTCAAGCTAGTTGAAGGAGGATTGTCTGATCCATGAGTCTTTATGCAAGCAAAGCTAAAAACTGACACCACGTTAAGTCTAAAAAAGTGGCATATTGACAAGCGATCGCGAGAGATCGCTAGAACAGTCGCGGTAAGCGCAGTGTAAGCGTGTACCATCGTCCGTGCGTAGTAGCACCGTAGGGGAGAACGTAGAACAATGCATAGATCGTAGTGGATATCGTAAGGATGTCGTGGGTGGTTCGTGGTACAATCGTAGCATGGTCGTTGCGAAAGTCGTAGAAGAAGCGTACTGTACTCGGAAGTCGTAGTGGAATCGTGCTAGAATTGACTATGATAGATGATTGACAGTTTTACAGGTCGTAGTAAAGTCGTGATTGCCGTCACATCGACCACGTTTTAATTAAATCACCACGATTTCTACTACGATCAATTTAGATCTTGAAGGTCGTGGAGAGCGTAGTGAAATCGTGGCCAGTGTGATGGGGGCTTTAATTAACTTAGAGCAGTCATTAGAACTGCTTTACGACTGCTTTAAAGAGAGGTGAGGTTAGAACTGGTCGCATCTGTAGTCGACTTCCTTGAGCGCAATAACGGAATATTGATGATAAACTGAGGAGATACCCTTATCAATCCTAGTCATATTTATGGCTCTGAATCAATCATTACATTTCATGTATTCAGGGCGATATACATGTGCATAATGTGGTGTATATATTAAGGGCTATACGGATATCGTGGATATCGGCCTAGATAGCTCAGTGCTTGCAGCACCTGACTAGTTAATTAATAGAAGGTAGAAAGAGCACCTAACAAGTAATGCTGGCCATTGGGTATACTGGGTTCGATTCTCATTCAAACCATATATTTTCTCCTCTATTATACTACAGTTCGGTGCATTACATGTAATTCATACGTAATGGCGATGGTGCACAAAACATGCTCTGAGCAGGTGCCTCTTTCTCGCTTTGATTTTCTCTCATAAATTTGGGCTAGCTGAATCAGCACCACCCTATAGTCCCATCAAGGTACTGTGGGAGGGGTTTGTACACACGCAATAACTGTATATAAAGATTTGCGTCCCTCCATATCCTGAATACTCCAAATAAATAACACCTTAGCAGAACGGACCACGCCTACCATAAAAGTTAATAATTATTACCTGCATGTGTATTATTTCTTCCGACTGTTTTGATACACATGAGCATGTTCTACGTATGATAATTCAGACAGGATACTGAAAAAAGTTCATGTTACAGACGTTTCAACAGTCTCGTCTAAAGTCAACATTCTGCAAATTCGATAGTCGCTCTAGATAACGATCTGATTTACGGCCAAATTTTGATACAGTCTGTCATTGGGTCAAATGCTGTATGACGCGTTTCATACCAACAGTTGGGGTCTTTTTACTCCATTTACCTAATCAAGATATAGGGCTCACGGTGTGTGTGACCGGTCAACAGAAGATGCTTACTCCTCCTGGGAACCAAACCCCACCTCTGCTGTGTCCAGGGGTTTTGTTTGCCCTTCTCTAAATTTTATACTCTTCAAAGGAAACAAAAGATGGATCGTTATATATATATATCTTCACTTCTTTAAATTTAAAATCTCGAGGTTAGATCTACCACGAAATGATTAGGTATACATGGGCGTAGGACTGTTTTTGAAGG
>CAJDSM010018570.1:3788-14530 GCA_903981925.1 Ostrea lurida
GAATGTGGTCTGATTGATCCAATGTTGTTTTTGTTTTTTCCATTTGTATTTTTCTGTCTCCTATTGTGTGTTTTGTCTTTTGTCCAATGTTTGATTTTGTTTGTTGTCAATGTTTGTATTTGTTTGTTGTCCAATGTTTATATAGATTTGATTGTCCTATGTGTGTTTTTTGTGTCCTATGTTGTATCTTTGTTGTTGTCCAATGTGATGTTATGTTTGTTGTCCAATTGTTGATTTTGTTTGTTCCTAGTATTTTTGTTTGTTGTCCTATGTTGATTATTTTTTTCTCCAAGGTATGTATCCAATGTTTTACCAATGTCTGTATTTGTTTGTGCATCCAACTAGATGTATTCTTGTTTGTTGTCTATTTGTTCTTTGTATCCATGTTGATATTTGTTGTTTTGTCCAACGATTGTTTTTGTTGTGATTGCTCACTGGTTTATTGTTTGTTGCCAATGTGTATTTTGTTTTTCGTCCTATGTTGGTTTTTTAGTTTGTTGTCCAAAAGTTAGTGTCTTTGTTTGTTGTTCAATGCTGTATTTTGTTTTGTTGTCCTGTGTATTTTGTTTGTGATGTTGTATTCTGTTTGTTGTCCAATTGTGTTTTGTGTTGTTGGTCCAATGTTGTATTTTGTCTTGTTGTTCCTATGTTATTCTGTGTTGTCCAACAAGTTGTTTTTGATTGGTGTCACATGTGGTATTTTGTTTTTGTCCTGTTATATTGTTGTGTCAAAGTGTTTTTGTTTTGTATGTTGTATTTGTTTGTTTGTATGTTTTTTTGTTTTCGTCCATATATGTATTTTTGATGCATTTCCTATGTTTGATTTGTTTGTCTGTTATGTTTGTGTTTGTTTGTTGTCCTCATGTTGTGTGTCTAGTTATGTTGTCATATTGCTTGTCCATTTATTTTTTGTTTTGTCCAATGTTGTTAATTTTGGTTGTTGTTCCAAATGTTGTATTTGTTGGTGTCCAAGTTTTTGGTATTCGTTTGTGTCAATGTTGTGTTATCTTGTTGATCGATGGAATTGTGCTTTTTTGTGATCGATTTGACATATGTGTTTTGTTACTTGTTGTATGTGTTATGTTGTGAGAATTTTGTTTTGTTTGAATTGGGAAGCGTGTCGTTTGTTTGTTGATCGATGTTGTGTTTCGTTGTTGATAAGCTATGTGTTTGTTATGTTGTCCAATGTTGTGTTTTGTTGTCTGTCCAATGTTGTTTTGTTCTTGTTTTGTCTATGTGTGTTTTGTTCGCTGTCCAATGTTGTGTTCGTTTCGTTGATCAGATGCTTGATGTTTTGTGATCGAATGTAACAGTGATTTTTTAGTGTTTGATCAATGTTGTGTTTGTGTTTGTTGATTTGAAGCTGTGTTTTGTGTGTTGATATGTGTTTTGTTGCTTTATTAGCTTAGAATCTTGTGTGATTGCCAGGCAAAGTGAAGATCTAGTTGTCTAAAATTGCTGTCGTATGATACCACAAACCACAATGCTCGCTTCCAAAAATAAAGTATAATAATGTGTTTTAAAACATGACCCAAGATGAAAGTGAAGACGCTGATCATATAAAAAGTATCGAAATGTTGAATAATATTTCTTATGGGTATACTGGCATGTATAGATGACTGCTACTAGCTATAGGCAAGACACCTATGTGCTCAGTACGCACATCGTACAATAGCTCCTACCGTACACGTACTCTAGCAGTGTTAAATCTGGGAAGCGCGTCTCAGTTTCAGCATGTGTATCTAAGCTAATTGCTCCGCCTATAACGGTATAACGATAATCCCTTAGCGGAAATTTGAAAAGAATATAGAACACTTACAATCATCATTCGATAAAAAAATGGAATTGAACGTGGCTTGTACACATATATATTTGGGTTTTGAGCGAATAAATTCGAACATGAACTGCTTGGGAATTTCTTACCTATGTCGATATTCATTCAATAACGTGAATTAACATTTTACCCAAAACGGAAGTAATGCCATCCTAATTTCAAGGTGGCTCCACCCTTCATGTGCATCATTGGGTTTGTAAATCTCTAGATAATAATTGTTAAACTTTGAGCAAGTAGAAAAATGCAATGATTTAGAAAAAAAATTCATTCACTTAAGGTATCATTATAAAAAAAAAATACTGGTAGCGATTTCGACTCAAATTTATCAGGATAGATGATCAATTATCTTATTGTTTCGAAATATTGTCAAGGACAAAACTGGTTCTCTGGTTATTGTCTTTAATTTTTTATCTGTCTATCCATAACTATGATATTCCGTTGATATCTACCATTAATCTAATTTATTAACTCATAAAGAAGACAGGTTCATATTATAATACTGTTGAATGTTGTCCTATTTCAACAGTTTTATTTCCTGAAGTTTGACATACCACTCACTGTCTTATGTTTATATCTGAAACATCTTTGAAAAGTGCGATACACATATAATGTATATTTTCTTTCATGATCAATTAGGTAATAAAGTGCGAAATTCAAGTACAATTTTTTATATTTGAACATGCACTTGAGGTGGGCGCTTATCTTGATGGCAGTATAGCAGGCAGTGAAACCTTGAAACTCATGTCGTCATCTTCTCCTTCAACAATTAACGATTCATTAGATCCAGCAATGACCATTTCAACTCTCTTTCTCTCCAAGCTGAGACTTCTCCCAATTTAATTTTGGCGTCGAGCAACCTTGTTCATGAATGAATCCAACATTTGAATTACAAAAAATTACTCTATATTTGTTCTAATAATAGTACCATATTATTGTTTCTTTTGCATATTTGTATACTTGCTCTTCAAAATTAATACAAATTAAATTTCGCGATTATAAATTTTGAAAGAAAATATATTTTCACATGGAATATATGATATAAAGTAATGTTGAAATACTGTGAAAGTGAGTTGTTGAATTATGACTACAGATATTCATGTCAGACTTTTCTATCTTTTTTTCACACCTAGTGAATACATGTGATGGCATTAGCATTGTCACCGATTAATCGGACATAATTTATTGTGGGCTCTACAGGTTGTTTTAATATGTAGTCAACTTAATACCTTTTCTAATTATGAGTTGCCCACCTTATGCAGTTGTAGCAGT
Source organism: Ostrea lurida (assembly GCA_903981925.1). Taxonomy (NCBI): domain Eukaryota; kingdom Metazoa; phylum Mollusca; class Bivalvia; order Ostreida; family Ostreidae; genus Ostrea; species Ostrea lurida. Next base: position 6,892 of record CAJDSM010018570.1, read on the forward strand.
TACTTGACAGTTGATATGAATATTATAAGCCAACAAGCTACCGATAAGAAAGATACAAATGCCAATAGTAAGAAAATATGGAATTTTTTTTTGGCACGCGAGATGATCGGTCAAGAGACGTTTTAATTGCACAGTGTTAATAGGAGTATTCAGCTGGGCCTCATGAGGCTTATTCAATGAGATTTTTTGTATTTTGTCGATCATGCAAAGACCTTTTATTTTCACCCAATAACCAGCGATCTTTGACGTTGTAATCTTTAGCTTAAACCTAGCTTGTGATAGCAAAATATCTTTGGAATTGATTGAAGAATAGGCTTCGAATTTGTGGTATATTATCTTATCATGACAAAATGTATGTACTATACAATCAGTGTATTATCTTCTGACCTTGACCTACTAATTTTTGAACTGACCAAATTCAATGAAGAAGTGGAATATCCAAACAGTAATCAATCTCATAAGTTCTAAAAACGAGCATACAAGCTAGGAGGAGGGCAGCACGACACTCGTGGATACTCATTACCAAAGGTAGGATCAGGCTGCCCTTAGTAGGATGATGACATTCTCTGCTCGATCAGGCCACACAATCTGACGAGCCCATTGTTTTTGATTAGGGTAAAACGGAGTACCCGCTTTCAAAAATCAGTTTATTAAGAACAGCCTCTACATTGGATTTTCGGTTTTCTCCAATCGATAACTTCATCAATGGAAGCCGGTGCAAAATTGTGGCTATCTCTCAATTACCAGCCTGCAAGCGATTTTCATAGTACCTCCCGTTCGAACCAGTGCGCGTGAATAAGTTGCTTCCTTTAAGTCTTCGTGGCCGCGTATGATCACAAATATAAAGTCCTAAACCGCTGTGGATGCTGCCAGAAAAGCATATGACGTTTGCTGTGTATGCAGCAATAAGAACCTTATATGATCCCGATAAAATAAAATGACTGAGAGTTGTTCAAAAAGTCTCTGTTTAAAGTCAGCCATATATCCGTAATCCTTCCATTATAGATGGTCATTATTAAACAATCTTGGTTTGCCATATCATCTTAATGTCATTGGGCCAAATGCTCTAGAGATATTCCATACAACTGTTTAGCCCCGTTCTTTCTTTGCACAATTTTGACTACGGCGTAATTTCGTCCCCTCACCCGTTCATATTTTCAACTATAAAGAATAACTCAACCATATAAAGCAAGTGTTCCCACGGCCGGGATGGACCAATCGACAGGGACTAGCTCCACTCTTCCTCAACTATTTATCATCTTGTATTTTCATTTGTATAAAGAAATCTTAACAGGGGCATTGGACACAGTGTTTGAGCCTATAACAATGTTACATTTCAGGACTTTTTCATTTGTTAATGTTTACCATCTCACTATATGGATTATTCTAGAGTGGTCAGCAAAAAATTAGAACAGTCATTGTTGAGTTTATCAAGTCGAGATACACACTTATAAATTCTTGCTATGGTACACTAGGCACGAGCCTGTATTTATACATTAATAAGCATGCTTCACAGAAAAATACCATATTTAAACAAAGAATAACAAAAAGGCGAAGTAACATAATGTGTTCTCAACTATAATCATAAATCCAAAAAAACAATCATACAAAAATCAGAGTGATCCTTAGGGCAACACGGAACCTCCGAACAAAAAGTGAAGTTAGGATCGAGGGTGCCATGGCAGGAGTAAGCATCCTCTGCTGGAACCGGTCACACCCCCGCTGAGCACCTTAGTCCGAAATAAAGTAAACGATTACGCCCTAGTCAAAACAATCCTCAGACTGGACAAATGCACAGTCTAACAAATAGAGGTATAAAAACCAATCCAGTCCAACATGATTAGACTTAGATGATAATTTTGTCTAATCGCAAACAGGTCCTTATAGACGAACCTGTGTGTGTGTGTGAAATGATGACTTTTAAACAGATTCGGTATATATACCGGCAGCCACTCAACTGTTTTCGTAAGTAGTTAGGCTCGCTTTAAAAATTCGCATACGCATAAAGCATGCTCTTGCGTACGAATACTAACTGGAATATACAACACCATAAGAGGGTGGATAAGTGGTATATTACTAACATAGAAAAGGAAAGTTGACATTGCAAAGTTAAAGTAATACCGCTTATCATATAATGTAGCTATGTCAGGCGCCATTAGAGTCAATTGGATTTAAGCTAAAATATCCAAATTGAAGCAGATATGTCAGTTACCTGTGGTGTCCTTTATGTGCGAGTTCTTCGGATATTATCAAATGGACCATAAATTTGTGAAAATTCATGCATGTGTATAACTTGAATATAAAACACATCATTATATAACTATATGTAGGTTGAACAGGAAACGGCAAGTTTTTGTGTTTATCCACTAACACGTTTCTAGTACCAGGAAATTCACTTTGCTTTCATATGAAATATAAATTATCAAGTTTCTGCAATAAGGAGCACAATTATAGTGCCCATGGAATACTACGGATTGTTTGGAAGACCTGGGGTCTCCAAAGGAACTACATAAATATTATCCTATAAGAAACCAAGCACTGTCTTAACATATCTACCTGATCAGGTCCAGATTATCTGCTGCTCGTGCGACCATCAGAAGTGTTTTCTAACAAATAATAATATATTGTCTTGATCCTCAACGACTAGAAATTTCTATTTCGGTGCTCGCTTTGTGTTTTGAAAAAGCAAGTCATCAAGATATAATCATGAAAAAAAAGCTCACGTAGATTTGTAATTGTCCAAATCATTGATAACTGCCTTTAAAGGTGATGTAAAGTTGGACGTGAGATAAAAACATAGAACTATAATTAACTGCTGCTTCAGAAATTGAACTGTAATAAATTGAAAAATCTTCTGGTTAAACATAGAAACGAATATACTAGCAATATTCCGAATACTATTTATAATAACTAAAAAAATCACCTGCCTCGAGACCTTATATTTACAATAGAAGACAACGAAGAATAAGGTGAAGTGACTTAGTATTGCATTTGGAACTCAGCGACCATATGATACGGACTGCACTATTACGAAATACGACTCCACAATGAGCCGGCAAATATGCGGGAAATTATAAAATGAGGAAGAATCATATAAAAATCTAAGCATTTTTTAGTTCATGAATGACGGGTCGCTTATACGCATGCAATATCTTTTCACTTGTCACCTAGATCCATATTATGTCGCCCTTGGTTCTACAACCAAGAAGCATGCACCTTAGAGGATACTGAAAGTCATGTATGGTTTTGGTATCATAATAAAGCGTGTTATGTGAAGATGTCGCGATGCTAATGATAGTCGGCTAGGAGTGCGCCACAAGGATTCAAGTTCTATGTGTTTAAATGCTGCCAATCAAAGAATTTAATACTACACTATATAAGGAAAAAAACACCTTGTTGACAAAGTCTAGATAACAATGCTAAAAACAAACCGCAGACAGTGTATGTGACGCAAAGTGCAGCGATGATTGAACCACGGGCCTTTTTGCTCAGGTTATATCATTCTTTTTTGCCAATATTATTATAGAGAAGTCACAGCTGTATTACCATATGATTTTATTTTATTTTTGAATATTTACATTAAAAGGTATGAATTCAAGCTATGCTAAAATTCTCACTTTGCGTATTAGATAATACGTCACCCTGAATGCTGTCTCTGTCTCATCTCTATATATATAAACAAATGGATAAGTGTCTCTGCGTCCCTTCCCTTTGCGTGTGTTATGATGCAACCACTCTATAGTTCTCGAATTCGTGAATGGAGTTGTTCGTATACGTAACTAGATCCGAAAGCCTCTCTATGTGAGCTATCATCATTGACTGTTTTGTAATATAATATATGTTATTTACGCTCGTTCTGTCCGCCGTGACTCTACCTTTTCTTGCCATGTTCAATATTCGATTACTAGCCGCCCCACCGCCTTACGGTAGTTACATCATATGAATTTCATTGAACAAACCCATATGAGATATAGCTTTCTTTAATTTGTGCTATCTTCTGAAGATATAATAGGATATAATATAACTGAATGAAGGGATAATTTCGTCAGGGATCATCTGTTTCTCGAGAAACAGATAACCTATGGCAAATAATATATATTCCACTATGAGGGGAATTTTTTTATGACATATTTTCTATCTAAAGTTCAAATATTGATTTTTCAGCTACAGTATTTATAGCCACGATTAGTCTCTAAAGTATTTATACCTTGATAGCTTCAATCACCTCTTTGCTCAAAATACAATATATTCGTGTGGATAACTAATTAAATCTGTTTATGGATAACAAATCGAATGTATTAAGAAAACCGGGTACAATTACGATTTATGAGTTGTAAGATTATTTAGCAGGAACTCGCAGGTGTTCCATTCTCAATGCATCATACGAAACGATGTGAGAATTGTTGGTTAATGAGCCCCAGACGTTTGAGAGATATATGGTTAAGGTAAATGATTTTTAGATAATGTGATGATAGTGTTAGATTACGGTCCACTGTGCTCTGCCTTCGCGGTTTTGTACTTACAGAATACCATTTTCGAATTTACGTAAGCCATTCTACTTTACATTTGTGATAGTTCATGTGGTGATGATTCGTGAAATTCGAGATACCCACGGTCTTACTACTCTAAACCCGTATTCTCCAGAGTCGATAATTGGCCGTGCATTAAACATTAAGAAGAAGCAAGGAGGAGAGAGACGAAGAGAGGAGAGAGGTATCGTAAAGAAGCAGAAGAGAGACAAAATAATCTGTGATTAATTGGATACTCATGATATCTAGAGTATTTGTAGAAAGATGTGAGGGGAAGGATGATAGAAGATGATCTCTAGGTGTGTTATGCGAGAATGAGTGTGAAGTTTTTTTCGAATAACGATCCATATGATGCCACCAATATCTTCATCTAAAGTTTATAAAAAACTCTTGTTATGAAAACAAAATAAACATTGAGTCCATTCAGTGAACTTCCACAAAACCTTTATTTCATTCGTTAGATAAATTGTGGGTTTTCAAAATTGATAGTGCATTATCAGCTGGACATGTTATCATTGAACACTAATTTATTCTGTCTGTCGCTTGCTTTGTGGGACATTCGGCTAGCCAATATTCGACGACAAATTGAAGTTCACGGCGTGTGAAGATCGTGACCACCTGCAAAGGTTGTATGTAGGTGGTGTGTCTTTTCCAATAGGTATGGATAGCGCATAGACCTTTTAGTTTACCTCCTAGGCTGCGACATCGGTAATGATTCTCCGCATTTTACTTGAATTTCGGAGGGCTTGATATATGGCGCTTGGGGCGGACAGTAGTTTAGGCCAGTCATTTTTCATATATTATGTGGTATTCCGTGATTTTTTGGTATCCTCATTTCGGTGGATCAAGATGGATGCGACTAGAATATACAATTTCTCACTTCCTTTTCAAATTTGAATAATCCTAAATTTTCCATCTTGATTTCGTGATTCATGAGTAGATTGTATTGATAAATTATATCGAGTAAGGAAACCTCCATGATAATATATATTTAGTGATTATAATCTCCTTGTACAACTTAGTGAAATACAATTATTGATAATGTGGGTTTTTTCTTACCAAATATATACGTCTCACCAATAGGATAGGAGACAGACTTGCGTAATGTCATATATTATGTAAATTGAATCCTTTTGATTCCACACGAAGCCAAAAAATTTCAATGATACATAGAGTGCTCGATTAAAGACTCATAAACGTTTGACGTGGAAAATAGTCTATAAATGCAGATTAATCTGCAATGATTATATTTTGTCCTAATTTTTTGAAGACTCATTCGAGATAAGGACTCAATCCTCTCATCTAGTTATACAAGAGTCACTCATTTAATGGACTTTGGGTGTCTTCAACTTTTCACCGTGCATTTTAGAATTTTTTTTCGTGACAAATAACTTATAGTCTGGTTAAAGATTCTGTCGAATGGTGGAAGACATTGTGTTTTTGCGGGCCATGCTTTGTAGAAGATTGCTTGCCTATCTCAATCTCATAATCTTGTCATTTCATTTGAGGAAAATATTACTTCATCTTTAAGAAGATAACATGACATTGTGCATAAATATAGTTATATAATCTATGTATTCCTTTGTCAGAATTACAGTTTCTGCTCGTTCAAGTTATATCTAAGTGTTGAAAATTGACAAATGGGCCAATGTTACTTTACATGTATGATAAATAGATGAATAATGTAGTTAGAAAGATATTGTGTAATTTAAAATATGCTGCTATTACTATATATCATATGTGCCAATTTGCAGAGTATTGTGAGATATCTAATTTAGAAGTAAAAAGACACTTTGTTATATGTTTCTCACAAGATATATAGGTTCGAAAGTTGCGCAAAAATTAGTAAAGTTAATTACAAGAATCTGGCACCGAATCTGAAATCTTTGCGTTACTCACCGATACAATGTTTTGTTCACAATTACTTTTTGAGTAAATGCTCAATTAGTGTCGAATACAGTTAGCTCACGTGAATTATGGTTGCCCGTATGTTGTTTGTGGGGTTCTCTTGTGAGAGAAAATTTAGGACTATGTACACTTTTATCTCATTGTGCAAAAAAAATGAGTATTCGAGAATTGTTGCGGTCAAACTATGTGTGAATAAAGATTACATGTGCGCAGATTTTTGAAAACTAGACGTTACAGCTAAACTCATTTGATTGTTTTGTTGTTTTTGTTCTATAACTTGTATGTTGCTCTATGCTCTACAATTAGTCAATGATCTTGAGTACTGTTCGGTTCTCTGAGAATAGAATGTGACAGAAAGTTTTTCACAATTTCGCTATATTAGTCTATAGTCTTGTCGTCAAACATGGAGTTCCTGTAGTGTGCAGATATGTGAAAACTCCGTTAGCAGCTTTGATATTCAGATGTTGTCCTATACTGGCTCTGTGCCATAATTAATCATACCGCCTCGGGCCTATTGTGGTTTTGTAGGATAAAGTGTGACAGACATTTATAAGTTTTTGTTTGACTCGCCTACCGCCGCACGACGACCATACGACTAGCACTTGGAAGCCCTAATAATGTCGCTCCTACAGCAGGCAGGCGACACAATGAGTGACACGCGTTGATCTTCTTCTATGTTAAAAAGACCTGCAATCGTTTTCTCAGAATAATCCTATGGTTTTGGTAACGAAAAAAATTTCTAGTGTTCGCTAGTATTAGTTATCCTGTGTCAACTGTTATTAGCTTGTTGCTTAAGTTTTGTAGTATTGTTGAATTATATCGACCTCCTCCACTCGATTTGGGTTAGGTTGTTGGATTGTTATGTATCATTCATGTATTCTAATGAAATCTGTGTTTCTATCCCTGACCTTGTCGAGGTGTTATAGTAGAATCAACACTAACACGAGTTCATTTAATAATAGTATAAACAAAGTGATGATATTCATTTTCAAATTCTTTTTTTGTGTATCCTGAACTCGTAATACGGTTTCGCAACGTTAACATATACTCTAACTTAGATCTCGTTGTTTTTCACTCAATCTTTCTAAAGTGCAATTAAAAAATCGTTACGTTTGGAAGCTGTCCTATGTTGTATTTTGTTTGTTGTCCAACGTTGTATTTTGTTTGTTGCCCAATGTTGTATTTTGTTTGTTGTCCAATGT
>CAJDSM010018572.1:0-19873 GCA_903981925.1 Ostrea lurida
GTTATAGTAACTCACGTTAGAGTTGCTCAGTCAAACTTGAAAAGAAAAAAACTTTCTATCGTTGATTACATATCCATGGATGTCTCATAACATAACAATATAACAAATTTTCTGCAGAACTATTGATTCTTGCAAGTTGGTCAAACGTGGTGAAACTGAACTTGAATCTGCAGTTGTTCTTTGGAAGCTACAGAGCAATTTTCATATGTAACACTAAATAAAAGATATAATTACTGGAAGTGGAGTGGGACAGACTGTTGTAATAGATATACAGCAGGACAGACAGAATGGAAAGTTATAGACGACCCCCCCCCCCTCTCCCTTCCCTTCACCGATTGAGGGGACTATAAAAATGTCTATTTTCATACGGTATTTCAATATTACGAAAGCCGGATGGGGTCGTTTTTGGAAAAAAAGAATTAAGTCGTTATATCGAGTTAGTATCTCGTTATATAACGTGTTAGTTAGCTCGTTATAACGAGTTAGTATCTCGTTATATAACGAGTTAGTTAGCTCGTTATAACGAGTTAGTATCTCGTTATATAACGAGTTAGTTAGCTCGTTATAACGAGTTAGTATCTCGTTATATAACGAGTTAGTTAGCTCGTTATAACGAGTTAGTATCTCGTTATAACGAGATACTAACTCCTTATAACGAGTTGATTTTTTTTCTCAAATACTAGCCCAGCCGGCTCTCGTACAATTCGATGTTGGCAACATAAAAGCTAAGAATTCACTTTATTTCAAGTGTACTTGAAGATGTTTCATTATTCTAGGGCCCGGTCTTCGGGTTCTAACTTGTAATATAAGAATATCGATATTTGAAATTCTATCTAAAAAAAGAAGTTTTCATATAAAATATATCGGCCAACTGTGAAAAGTATATAATGATTTATAATATTTCCCCATTGAATATAACTCTCTCTTTATCTTGTTTCGCGACTCTAATAGAATCGTTTGATGTATTGATATGATTTCATTCAGCAAATAGATTGAATCTTCGTTACTTAAAATGAAATGTCCTAATTGATTTATATGTACAAATTCATATCAAATTTTATTAAATAGTCGTAAAACTGATAATTAAAAGTCACCAAATCACATCAAAGGCACAAGTAATACGCCGCTCTAAATTTTCCTTCTGCAAAATTAATGTCTTTTTTTGTATTAGAATTTTAAACCAAAATCGCAAGTACATCAAAGTTAAGATCTTGTAATATCATACGGGCTCGGGTTGACTTTTACATTCGTTTTTTCCATTTCCTTAATTATATTGCATTGGCACGACAGCGACTTTTGTGTCAGCTATTCNCGGGCTCGGGTTGACTTTTACATTCGTTTTTCCATCTCCTTAATTATATTGCATTGACACGACAGCGACTTTTGTGTCAGCTATTTTGCAAATAGAATATCAAACCATGATATTTTTGCAGAGTTTCAGTTGTAAAGCCAATGTTTTTTTTCTCCTCCCTTTGTTTATGTCTCATATATGTCCGGGTTGCTTTTGCAAGGACAAAGGACTTTTGAGGTGCAAATAATTTCCTGCAAGCAATATTCATATAGAAAATACTGGTAGTTCTAAAAATAAGATAAACCCCAATTTTTTCTTCATTAAGGCATGAAATAAAACCTTTTACTTGATTGACTCAAATAAACAAAATAGCCGACCAAATGTCTCAAGCGTCCGATGTGCACCTGTAACGCTGCATTATCGTCTGCTATGCATCGGACGCAAACACAGCCCAATTGTACTTTAAATATCAGGAAAATCAAATCAAATTAATTAGAAATCTACTGACCATAAATATCAATTTAATTTGTCCAGCATGTACCAAATGCTCCTAACGCTTGACCAGAACGGAGGAAAATTTTGTATGCAGATTGACTAATTGGATCTAATTGATGTTTACAGTCGGATTGGTCTTTAGGTCCCAAAGAGCCCGTGGTTACGGGTGGATGTATATGGTCAAGTCAATATGTTCACGCCCCGCTGACCTACACAATATAGCGGGTAGAGTTCGTGCTGTGACAAATATTGACCACAGATGAAGATTTGAAGAAGCCTGCTCCAAACAAAACCCTCAAACAGATAGAGACACATGCGGAGCCACGCGCTTTTTGGTGTAGCTCCTTTTTAGTTGGAACTCGTCACATCAAAGAGGAAAAAACCCTCCACATTGCCCGAAGAAAGCTTGTCAATAATGCTCATGGTTCCAAACGAACGTTTCTGTTAATTTGAACAATGTGGATATCTGTTGGGGATGTTTGGTCCTATCAAACGGATTCAAATTACCTGTAGATATATAAACATGCACAGAATTGGTGAAACGTAGAGATGCTGAATGTCGTTTGCAGGCAAAATGCTATGCAACGGACTCGGTTTAAAAAAAATTAATTTAAGAAATGGGAGAAATAAGTATAGCTAGGCATTCGTTGATTCTATTGTGGACGGTGGATGTAAAAGAACGTCTCACAAAATAGGACTGTTTTCCTTATGTAAGTCTCAGATCCATCATACTTATTTGACACACAGGTAAGCAAGACAGAAGGACACCAACAGTACACCATCTGTAACATCATCCGCCCAGCATTCTAGAAAATAAATTAAAAGATAATAAACAGGTGCCAGCAAATCTCCAACACAACAGAATAAAAGTTTTATTTAGTACAGGTCTGGGGTTTGGTGAACTAATTAGACATGAACGGCACAAAGCCCAAGAAAACAAGTCTTTTAATCCCTCAACCGATGGGCAATGTTGTTTTAGCCCTGGTCAGAGGAGGACGTTCGTTCTATATCTAACAATGACTATGCTATTTCATAAATAAAAATGGGTATATAGTATACCTTTCATTAGGTTTCGTGTTTTGTTTGGCTGAAAGGGATGGTTATAAAAAACAATGTTGCAATTCATACCAATAATGGAAATAAATCGTGTTTCCAGCTCATACATCCAACTCATAAAAGGTTCTTGATAAATTATTTCATATAAAATATTGCATGATCGCCTAGGACACGGATTTCGCTACCAAATTAGAGTTCAATCATCCCCCTGTAAACGGACTGCAAGACGTTCCACAACAAATATTAAGAAGAGAATGACATGCAATTGTCATGTTTTAATTTATATCAGTTTTGCAATGACTCTCTCTATTATATTTTTGTCTTTCCAAGATTCCTTCAGCGGTTAATGTGTCTACCCCTAACAACAACAAGAAAAGGGGGGCTTAAAGCCCGTCGGACAGACAATTCGTTGAAGGACTCCAGAATCCATTACAGACCGTGCTTTTCTCACTCACAACCAAACGTTGGCGCAGTGACCTTCATAATTATATTGACTGAAATTTTAATGGGCATTTTGGACAATTTTGCGCGTCCGACTTTTGTTAAAACACTAGATTTATGAGTTCACCTCTCCACCTACAACGAATTATCGTCCGGACCGAGATCTGATCGAAAAAAGAGGGTTTTACTAAATCTCGTGAGGGGGACGAGAGGTCGCCAAGGCTACGTGAATTGAGGGATCTGTCCGCAATTTAATGTGAAACTGTAGACAGGTGACAGATTTGTCAACTGTCCGAAATTGTCAAGTTTCCGGAAACTTTACACCAAAATAATGTTCTGATTTTAAAAGAGCTTATTTTATCAGGTGGACCATTAAGACGACCCCAGTATTAGTATTCATGAGCATTTCAAGAAAAGGAGGCGGCGGGTGATAAATTAGTTTATTTTGCAAAAATTAGAGCCAAAAGGACGACTTCCAGCTATCATCTTTTGCTAGTAATTACCAATAATTGATTTGTCCGAAAAAGTAGCTGCACTTTAGAATTACCATTATCGGAGAAAGCCAGATGCTCTTTACATACGAGAATGTGTGAGGCATACAGATACGTTCAACATTTAGAAGAAAATAACACGAGGTAGTCAAAGGTTGAGGCAATTTTAAAAGTGAAAATCTAGATTTTAGTAATTCATCTAGATAATAAAGATTCAAATCAACTGTAAGTAGTCAGTACAATGTAAGTATAACAAGACAGAAACAAAGATGACCCTATGTCACATGACTTGCAATTTCGGCCCGAGGATGAACCTGGTCACGATAGACTCCACTTTAGATTCCAATCAGTAATGCGCCAGTAGATCATTGCGGATAATTTTTGTTTGGCAACAGCCATTTGCTTGACGAACGATATATCCAAGACTTTGTAGAGAAAATCATTTTAATATAAAATGTCACAGACATTGATAATCTCTTGATCCGATCGATAAGGTAGAAAGGAATTTGTAGGTTCGAGAGCAACTACAGTGATTGACTTTCAAACAGAGGGAATCTGTTTTACTTATGGGGGGAAACTACACCTGCTGTAATTTAAAAGACAAATGTAATTTTAGATAAAGAACGCTTCTGTGCTATTCAGACTATATATGTAAGAAATTCGATCCTCTTTTTTCAAAGAGAAGCTAACTTGAAGTATTCAAACTCTATGAGTTCTTTTATTTAAAAAAAGGAGAGAGAGAGAGAGAGAGAGAGAGAGAGAGAGAGAGAGAGAGAGAGAGAGAGAACACGTAAATGATAATAGTAACATATTTTGATATTTTAGGCTGTTTAGGCTTTGTAAGTGCTAATTATTTCATCAAATTCATCGCATTGAAGCATTCATCTCCACACACACCATATACAAACAATATCAACATAAGATAGCTTGGTAGATCAGCAACATCCTACTTTTATTTGGTAATACTGAAATCCTGAGGATCAAGTGATACTGGGATACATAAAATACATCACGTAAAACCAGGATTAAATTGTTTGAAGTAAAGCATGATATAAATGCACCTTAATGACTCTGTTTACGCCTAATTGTTTTGTAGATAACCCATATGTTTATAATAGAAAAGTTTGACGAACATTTTAAGGAATATAATGAAAAGTCAACAGCGTATCTAGAAGATTCATTAAGACCATGTAAAACCCTTTTTAATATCTATGTTTATATTTCGCCCTTACATTTTTCTATTCTTTGGTTTGTCTGTTTGGATGGAAAAGTCGCCAAATTATCCTGAAAAGCGCTAATAGTACCCCAACAAATGACACGAGTTCCAGCCAACTCAAGACTGTCCAGGTTTTGAATTTGACAATTCAAGATAACAGATAAGTGCTACCCTAATTCTCATTTCATGTAGAGCGGGGACATATGAAGGTAAAAATGCTTGCGTTACGATGTTGGGCTTTGTCGACTCCATTAAACGTTCCTTTCTGAACAATCACGAGAGCGAACTTTTAAAAGCAATTCTTTCTTATTAGGTCTCTTTAATTAAGAAAACAAACAGTGGAGATTGTAGACATCCTTTTGTAATGTAGTGAAATTTCTTTGCCACGGAGCAATTGAGACTTCAAGTTTTGACTCAGCGGAATGGAAAGTGTGAAGAGTAATTTCCGTTATGCAACAGTTTGACTGAATAAGAGCCAGAATCCTACAGAATTTATAGGTCTGTTGAATAACTATTCCCCATCATAAAATGACACTGACTTTATTTATTTAACACCTGTAAGAATTTATTTAATTTCGACGGAAGTCAAGAAAAGTGATGAAAATGTTGACAGAAGTGAGGACGATTAAACCTCTGTAATTCTGACTTGCCACTTTTATTGGTAGACTTAAAGGCTTTGTCTGAAGAACAAAATACATAAAACTTCAGACAAAATCGAAAATCGTTCCTACACCCATTATTATGTAGATGGGCCATGCTTCGAGGAAATCAGCGCTACACCTGCTCCACGTAAAAGTCTCCAGTACGAAACTCGTCTCAGCTCTATTATTCCGGTGACATCATGACAAATGCATTTCTTTCTTTTAATTTCTGTTACCCCATTCACATAAACAAAAGAAATGAAGCGAATTCTGTTCTATATTCTTTTCTTAAAGGAAAATCAGTTAAAATCCAACAAAGGAGATTGCGCATCTTTCACTAGGGTCCCGGGACTAGGGTGTAGAATTTGTCAATGACAACCGTTTGAATTGGGTATGTCACATCATGGCTATCCCACACGGCTTGATTTATACCCTCCTGTACAGTGGGGAGGGAGGGAGGTCTGATTGATGTATTCATCGGGGTGTTTTGAAACAAAATACACGAATCCGTCTCTAAAGATTTGAATAATTCGATGAGACAATTTGTCATAAAAATGCTAATGTGATTAAATCCGGGTATAAAGAATATCCCTCGCCGTGGGTTATGATACTATAAATAAGACACCACAGCTGGCGAGATCTCAGGAAATATTTTTTGAAGTTTTCATTTCAATCAAGACTTATATTTCAAAATACTAGTTGTAATTTCGCTATTGATTATCAGGATAATTGAAAAATACAAAAAACGAACTGTAGATATAAACTTTCCATGCGACAAATTGTTACTTTAGTCGTCTGCAATATCTAGAAATGGAATCGTAATGCGATATGTTTATACAAGATCTTCTTTGTCCAATTCCTGACTTGTGTATGTGTTAACGAGAGTAATTAGTAGATAGGATCACAGGAACACAGACATCAAGGACCTGCTCCATACGTGGATAATTTGTCAGAAGTACAGGTCAACACGAGCTATAGACTACAGAACACAGCATAATAGATTCAAGTTTCTGAGAGATAGAGATATGCTTGTTGCAAAAAAATAAGATGACCCTTGTCAAATTACTTGCGGCGACTGATGGGTTTCCGTGAACAAATTTGGTTTGAAATGATTTTTTTTTACTGAATTGTTTAAGGTCCGGCGCCAGTATTTCTGATGGAAATTGAATAAAGTGAAATTCTAATAATTTTGATAGGGTGAAACTAAACACAAAATGTTCATGTTCGGTTTCCGGAAAGTAACAATGAAATAAATATCAATAAACTACCTTTGTCGATGCATAATTAATTTCACTTTTTATCTCTTTCAATACGCTTTTGATAATAGCAATAAATCCCTGTATCCTCTATATTTTTCCATTCAGTTTTATCAAAACCTGGAATAATCTTTTCAATCAATATTGATTTTAGTATAGCTTAGATAATGAGATTACAACTTTTTAACGTTTTAGACGACATTTAATTTTTAATAGGAGACTTCACCCTTTCTTTAAATTGTAACGGATGTGATCTCATTATGAAGTGGGATTGAAAAGATTCACAAACCGAGAAATAAAAAATTCCATAAATCCCAGTTTTCCCGTGGAGTATTTTGTAACGATAGCAGTCTGTAGACCACTTCGCCTGACGGATTTCCTAAACAGCTCAATTTATTACCAACGTTATACAGGAAAATTCATGAGAAATACTGCTGTAGTTTACACAAAACGGTAGACCCTTATGACCATATGCTAAAGTAAAGTACCAGATCCCACGTTTTTTTGTATATCAACTGCAGATTTATGATCATTTTTACTGCATTAGAACCGTTGAGAAACCAAATATATTCGGTATTGTTGTTTTTAAAGCCGTCTGTGTTTAGAATCATATCCTTTGATGACTCGGGTGAATATTTTGCAGATGCATAACTCTACATCTCTCCCCTCCTTAGACCTATATACATGTAGCATCAGATTTATTTTTTTTCTCTCCAATACATTTTAAATATTCTAATTTTTTTGCTTTAGACATACCACACCATTCACGAATTTAAAAGAATTTTTTTTTTGAACAACCATGTATATTTTTTACAATCGAATCCATTTTTCCACAATGAAATTGTAGTATTTTAGAAGTAATACAAATGATGATTTAAAAATACAAAACAAGAGATGACCGGGAATTTACATCCCAATGAAACGTCCATATCCAGGTATAAAGATATTCTAATGTTCCATGATATGGAAATACAATTGTATATATTTTTTAAAATCATTATCAGTGGGCATGATTATATTATATAATTATCCGTAACTTCAGTTTTGTATCTGTGTTTATTGCACAAGTTTACGTGATTTCAATAGAACATCTTGGTCTTTATTCGATAAACTAAAACTTTAGGTTTCATCATGCAGGGGTTTCAACAGTCACGTTTAAAGGCAGCATTTCGTAAATTCTATGGTCGTGATAACAATTTAGTTTACCAGTATGGCTACCATTGAGTCAAATGCTGTCTGGTGTGTTTCATAGCCATTGTTAAGCCGTTTTTCACACACTGATTTGACTACAGATTGTTCCGTTTACGACCAAGACTATGGGCAGATGTGACCGGTCAACAGGGGATGCTTACTCCTCCTAGGCACCTGATCCCACCTCTGGTGTGTCCAGGGGTCCGTGTTTGCCCAACTCTGTTTTTGTATTATATTTAGGACTTACGAGATTTGATCACTCTTCGTTATCTTTGTCTTTACATGCAAGGCGACTTTCAGCTGGAGGAGGTCACTATCATACATGTACATGTACCAAGACTGACCACATAAAATTCGATTAAAAAAAAAAGTAAAATCGGAAATATAATCATAAGAATATTGTCTTTATATTCTCCATAAGTGTGCTGTAATGCAGTTCCTCACACACTATATCGATCACAAGTTAAGGCTGTCAACATGAATAAATTACGGATGAGAAACCTTTGTCATAAAAAGTCGAAACTGATGTTCATAATTATATCATATCATTTATTAATTGATATATCTTATTTGAATATCATCTCATACAAAGATTTACAACAAAAATCATGTCAAAATATTCATATTGAACACATTAATCAAATATTTATGTAGCACCGTACATTTAAATGAGTTTGGCACATGGGGAATAAGTTGGGACTGCGTTTCTCGTTTTGCAAAAATATATATGAAGTGTACATGTATATGATTATCAACTCTGAATTTCTCAACAAAAAAAAGTCTTTACACAATACACTGCCCTCGATGTAAACTTGAATTAAATCCATCAAAAACATCTTCCTGATCTAAGACATAACTCCCGGAAGTTGTCGTACTGTCGTCATGACCGCAGTAACTTCCGGCATCTGAATACATACTCTCTTGTCTTTGAAAAACTCCCAAATTACGCGGCGGCGGAGTTATTTTATTATCAGAATATGTCACTTTCTGCATCATATTGTCTTTTGCACCGAAAGAGCTTCCTTGCAGTTTCAAACTGGGTCTGTTGAAGGAATTAAACGTCATTTCTTTTCTAGGTGTGTTGCTTTTTGTGTTTTCTGCAAAAAAGAAATCAAATTGGAATTTTAAACGGAGATCAAATACCAATCATCTCTTCAAGAAAGGAGCACTGAGGTCACCCATTCTATTTGTTTAAACAATATTCACAGGAGATAGTGTCAAGAAGATTGTTATGCCATTTTTATTTACAATATAATTGGATTTACGTGTTTAAACTTATCTGTGAGAGACCAAATGTCACAGACAGAGAAGTCGACAACCAAGTGTTATCAACATACTGACTCAATTTCTCGTAAGCAGAGAAACGTAAGAAAATCACTGAACTATTGGTCCATATAACATGATAAATATGATAAACAAGTTGAAAGATCATTACATTGCAGACGACCACATCAGATGACGTAACACATGTCATGTGATTAATGTGAGGTGTGTAATGCACATTAGTATAACAGAATCTCTTGATTAGCTACTAGATGTATTCCATATAGTGTTTTGATTTTGGGGATGTGGGCTCTAGAATTAATGCTTTTTATTTTACATGTTAACAAACAAACGAACAAACGAACAAAATGGTAACTACTGTTTTTGAAAGTTCTCTTACCAAAATCTACAGAACTGGAATGAGACAGCAGGATACTGTTGTTAAGGTCATCTTCACTTCCGCCTCGGCCGCTGTCACTTGGAGTGATCTCCCCTGAACGATCACTTGTACTGTCTCCTTCTTTTCTTACCTATAAAATTGGACATTTTTTCAATCGGTCATCATATTTCTGCTGATGAGTTACACCAGTTTGAGTGAATTCAGTAATTTCCCAACAAAAGTGATTACATATACATGTAAATATAACACTTACCAATTGTGACCCTTGTCTGAAAGAGTTATTGGCCCTCAGTGCATTCTGGAGAGTAAAGGAGCTTATCTGATGATGAATTTTGTCATTTTGTCCAAGATTGGCCGTGATTCCTTTGGTAGAAATCTAAACAAGAAAACGAAATATCATGTATAAGTCAGTAATATAAATATTGATGAGTTTTAAATTGTTGTAAACATGTCGGATAGAGTGGGATAATCCGCTGATCTCCTCTCGACTTATTTACGTTCAAAATGTTATTTGGGGGGAGGGTTATTGAATGATAATGAAATATTAACCCGATTGTCGGGGGTGAAAATTGTCCTGACAGTTCCATTAAGCTATCATAAACGACAGATAAATAGCTAATTTTTTAAAGATAAAGGTCATTAATTGGCATGTTTTCATCTTAAGTCGATAAACTAAGGGCTCAATTTTATCAAGATTTTTAAACGGCTTAGAAATCAATTTTTTCGTTCTGTTTGATTCCTATATAATGTGGGGAACATAATCATTCCGACTTCGGCAAAAGAAAATTTTCTTTTTTATCTTTTCAATCTTATGTCAAACACATGTTAAAACATTTTAAACATTCAATGAAAAAAATATTAATGTGTCAAACTTTAAAGAACAACATGAAAAGAAAATGTTAAATCCCAATACTGATTGACATATGAAAATGCTTGTTAGGATCCCTAAACATAATGCACCGACATATATTTTATGACAATATTGACAGAGAGAGACCATTAACAATTGTATTTTTAATCTCACAGTCTTCCTAAAACTGTGAGAATAAGACTGATCGGAAGTATTTGGTTGTATTTTGGAAATAATGAAGATGGAATGATTTAAATCCTGCTTACTTCACAGGGACAAAGTAAAAATATTTTGATTTGCTTGAGGAAAACGACCTAGTCGGTAGATGACTCACATCTCGGCAGAAGAAAATGGGGAAAAGAGACGGAGTTTTCTTTTTTCCAATTCAATTAGTAATTGACTAGTGTTGTGGACACGGGGGTTAGAAATGTCGTCAGTAAAAACTCCCACAGGCTATTGGTACCCGGTATTGCTGGAGAAATTTGATCCATCCGGATCACAAATTCGAGGTACTGACACCTGTATGTGGCGTGGCAGATGACATTTCTTTCAAAACAAATGAGGTTCAGTCCCAAGTTCGTTAAAACCCCAGCACAGTAATTATAAAACCCAGGTAATTATTATAAGACTAGTTTTTGCTCCAAACGATTCCTTGGCTCTTGGTGATTTACTATGTCTAACTTGTTTAGCTACATGTACACGAAACATATATACAAAGCTGTGACGATTCTCTCACTGAACCGGAGTTGTCATGTTCATTTCCCGATCCACAGCTTACCGTGGGGCACAAAAAAGTGTTATTAGTGTGGTGAAGTCGATTATAGTCTACCCCGGGGACACGGACGCATTACGCATGTCGAGCGCGAAATTACTGTCCTTATCTTGGTGGACTGACAGAGGGATGGACACTGCTATCAGATTTTATTTCATTAAACTATTTTAATGGCCTTCCATGTCCAAATTCCCACAACTGACCTGCCCTCTAAATGTTCTTCGCCACAGACATTCAGACATATTTACGTGTCTTATGGTCGATTGACTCTGTGTATTTTTCATTCATTTAAAACATATCTAGAAAAATATCTAGATAAGATATCTTGATATTAAACGACGGTATTGTACGCATACGTTTAATTTGATATAATCATTAGCTTTATAAATTGAATTCAAATTTTGTGTCATAGAAAAAATAATTAATAACTGTTAACTAAAGTTTTATGGTTATTATAAGGTTCACTCTTTGATCTAATTTTGTTTCACGAGATGCTAAAAGTTTCTTTTCAAACTTCAAATCCTTGTAATTTCCTATCTAATGGTCCGTAAAAATATTTTCGTAGTGATGCAGCTTGGGATCTTTGTAAGCAAGGCTTTTATACTTGAGGAACAGCTCACTTCAAATTGAATGTTTTTGAACTGCGTGAATTTTATCTTTTTATTCTAAATAGAGAGGGGGTGATTACAAACTAATGGGGCGCGACACATTACCTGTGAATTTGCCACGGTAGTGGGAAGAGCTGGGTACAGTTGGTGCTCACGATTGTCTTTATCCAACATCCCACTGCAATGCAGCGAATCTAGAGTATTTCCGTGGAATCGCTGTGCTGGTATTCCACAAAACGGTTCTGCTTTTCGTTGCTCGTGATACTTTTGACGTAATCGATCAGCTCTTTTAATCAAACAAATTGTCAAGATGATGACCACCGCTATCACTATGGTAACACACGAAATAGCGATGGCGATGAGGAAATATTTGTGATCGTCCGGCTCAGAAACTTCATCTGATATTGGTTGAGTGGTAACAATTATTGTCATGGCCCTCTCGGATGTCCTCGGAGGTGTTCCTTTGTCTTGGGCAATTATCGAAAGTTTATATTTTCCAACTTCCGCAGTTGTCAACTGTCTCATGAGAATGATTCTTCCAGACAAACTGTTTAACTGAAAGAGATGAGAGTAGTTCTTTTCCCTCGTGACGTAGGTGACAGTTGAGTTGAGTCCCTCATCAATGTCCCTGGTGTCTAGGTGGGCGATGACGGTGTGGGGTAGGGTCTGATATGAAATGATGACAGTGCTGTTGTTATCACTGGGAAACACGAAGATAGGGTCATTGTCATTCATGTCCAAAACATCAATGGTGATCTTAACAGACGATTGTTGAGGAGGGGTACCTGAATCAGAGGCTACGACCGAAAACTGGTACTTAGCAATAGTTTCTCTATCCAAGACTTCTGATGTTCTTATCGTCCCGTTTGGTAAGATCTCAAATGGTATTCCACCATTGTACTGTGGCAAAAGCGAGAATGTAACTTTTTTGTCTTCATCTTTATCTGTTGCAACTAGTAACCCAACAGATGTGTATTTTGGCGCATTTTCTTGAATAGCAAATTGGAAACTTTCGTTTTGAAATTCCGGTTTATTGTCGTTGATATCTGTAATCTTGATTACAACACTGGCTGTACCTGTCCTTGAAGGAGAACCAGCGTCCACTGCAAACACCGTAAGTTTGATCAAAGATGTCTCTTCGCGATCAAGTCTAAACTGTGCAGAAATAAGTCCCGTCTTGGTGTCAATTGTGAAGTTGTATCCCGATGGTTCAAGTTTGTATGAGATTTTTGCATTTCTTCCAATGTCTTTATCTGAGGCAGACACTCTGATCAGACTAGCTCCTATGTTGTTATCTTCCTGAGTTTGCACGACATATCCAGGTTTTGTGAACACAGGGTCATGGTCATTTTCATCAAGTATGGTCACTTTTAATGTCGATGAAGCATTCAATGGTGGGGTACCCTCGTCTTGACACTTTACAGTAATGGTGTATTCTGATTGCACCTCTCTATCTAATGCTTGAGACACTACAACTTTGTACTCCAAGACATTGAATTTTTGAAGTTGGAATTTTGCACTCCGAATCGAACAATTAATTTTTCCATTGTAACCCGTATCCGGATCATCGACAGTGACGTGAGCTATGGGGGCATTAAGTGAAGCGCTTTCCGATATCTGAGCTTTGTCAGTATTTGACAGCAAATCCACCTTTATACGTGGTGGGTTGTTATGAGTATCTCGCACATTAACGGTAACTTGGGTTTGAGAGATCAGAGGCTGCTTGGCACGATCACTAGCCTCCACGATAATTCTGTATTGTTTTCCAGGCTCAAAAATTAAAGATTCCTTCACTTGCAAAGCCCCACTTGTCGGAACGATTTGAAACAACTTCAGAATCTTCTCGTCCTGTCGAGGGCTTAAGCTGTATATGACGTCACCATTTTGACCTTCGTCATCGTCACGTGCAGTAAGGGTTAGAATAGTCGTGTTGACAGCTACATCTTCATCCACAGTCACGTTGAACTGTGTCTTGGAAAACACGGGTTGGTGGTCATTAATGTCCAGAACGTTCACAAAAACAACCAGGGTTCCTACTTTAGCAGGCACACCGCCATCCTCAGCCACAACCTGTGAAAAATAAATTGTACACTATTATCGATGATGGCACCTTGTTGCCAAAAGTGATGAAAAGTAGGAAGTGTGAATACATGACTCACAATGCACATACAATTTACATTGTACCATATATGTACAGTCNATACATGACTCACAATGCACATACAATTTACCATACATGTACAGTAGGATTTCTTTTTATAGCAAACTGTGATAAATTCTGAATGTTTGAGATTGTTTAATTAATGTACATTCACTAAATCATGCTTGTAAAATTACACATCCTAGTTGATAGAATACCAATAAAGCAAATGATACATCACTTATAGAAGTTAATCAAGTATTGAAAAATATCTAATTTACCTGAAACCTGTAAGTTTCTTGAATTTCTCGATCAAGGGTTTCCTTAAGAATAAGACGAACAAGAGAACTTCCATCTACATTTTTCTCGTACTGGACTGAAAAAGGGGCTGTCTGGGGGACCAGCCTGTATAAATTCACTGAATACTCTCCACTGTCTCTGTCTACGGCTCCTTCAATAGGAAAGGATGTTCCTATGAGGGACCCCTCGGACACATTCAAAGTCTGAGAACCTTTGGAAAATGTGGGGGAATTGTCGTTGATATCCAGAATTTTAATTTTCAGTTCAACTTTTTGATAAAAGCTTCCGGAATTTCGACAAATCACATCCAAATTAAGAAGACATTCTGAAACAAATCTGCACTCTGGAAGGGATTCTCTGTCGATTCTCATTCCAACAGATAAAGATCCCGTTTTTTCTTCCAGATGAAACAACGATGTAAGCGGGTTTGATTGAGATAAAAAGATATATTCCATTGTGAGATCATCGGAAGTGAGATTGGCATCCGTGGCAATGTTTCCGATCACCGCTCTTAGGGTCGATTCCTCGGACACACTGTAGTGTATTATCTGTCCACATATCATAGGTAAAGAAATAATTAGTGTTCCCAAATACTTCATAAAAGACATGTTCATTTGTCCGCTGCTTTACGTCTCCTCATGCGTTGGATTTCTTTAAGATCTGTAACACAAAAAATCGCCACAATAATACTGTATTACATTTTTGGTTGTGCGATTCCAGAAATTCTTAATCGTAATAATTGATTTTCACTTACTGATTATCTATCGAATAGTAAGTGACAAGCTGATTAGTCATTTTGTCGTAAATATCACTACCATCCATCACTATTATACTACTCTCTTCTATAGCATTTCACCTGGATAATGTGCTTTATTTACACCTGGGAAATATGCGTATATAGCTCCGCCCACCAAAATTGGGTCGGCCAATCAACGGCGTTGACACAACTATGTATTGGCAAGATCTTCATAAGATGCATAATATGAGAAATAAGTATAAAGAGGTGGTGTTTTTATTGCATGTTTATTAGGTTGAAGATTGGTTGACCCAGATGTAAACAAAGATCAAAATTTCGTGTGAATTGAGAAAAAAATCTCCTCTAAAAAAGAAAGGAATGTTTTGTTGATTTTGGTATATAACTTAGCAAGTAGCGAAATAATGATAACTGACGTCTCTTGTAGCAGATTCTCTTTGATAAATATGAGATCCGTAAGAAGATGACAGCTTCACATTTAAATCATGGATGGACCAATGATGAAAACAATCAAGTGTCAGAGACAGTTCATACCACAGGGCCCTTTTGTGGTCACTTACTTCATGAACTGCCCCTACCACCTTGTGACATGACACGTCGTACACGTCTCTATCACAATGAAAAAAAAACCCATCCAACCTCTGTGCAAACTGCAACCTAGCTAAATAACCCACCTTTCAGTTATTTCACCCCCAAACATAGTATTTTTATTTTTACGTGATTCAGTGCATACTATCATTTTTTTTCAAAGTCAGGTGTGGCTGTTACGTAACGATTGGACGTTGCGATAAATGAAATTTTATCGGATTAATTCCGTAGATAAACAATCCTCTGATATCACATTATTTGCTGGTCTTTTCAATAGCAATTTTCCATTGTGGTGGTGGGATCATTCCGTTTCAATTAAAGTTTTAAATCAACGTAAAGTAATAAAACTAGAGTTCGATTTTCCGATTAAGATGGCAGACGTTTCTCTGATAAGGTAAAAGGCTTCCTATCTAAATACCTTGTCAGTAATACAGAGATGAATAGCAGCGAAATTCATTTTCGTAAAATAAATATTTTGTTGTATTACAGAATTAGGCTCAATTTTATCAACATAATTCCATTTAATTCCTGTTTATAGCTTGACCCCTTGTTCATCTATCAGTTGAGAGAGAAAATTTAGAAAGTAAACCGCCATTCGCGCGAAATCTTAATCTTCAAAGAAAACATCCGACTTCTCTTGTTAAAGAAGTTATTAATTTAATTTGTCTATTAGTCAGATGAATACTCTTACAGTTACTGACCTTAATTCAAATGACTAAGACGTGGTGATGTAATTTTTTCCCCCGAAAGCAAAGTTTCTTTCTTTATTTGGCTTATGCATAAGATATATTACATGTAACACAGATCATACATTTCATTTTCAAATAATAATCAATGGTCGATGGGTGCAAATTGTAATCTGATATTAGACTGGGACAACAAATATGATCGACTGTATGGATATCAATAGTTTCTACACTGTATTGTATTTTCTCACTTTGCTAAAACATGTCATAGACAATCGGAGTTCATGTTTCCCAGAATTCAAAAAGGATTAAATACTTTGAAATCATACAAATAAACATAACTCGAGGAGTTTTATAATTTCCATGAAAGAAAATCTCAATTTAAAAACCTAATTCATAATATTTTCAAAACATGACTATTTGGTTCTCAGTTGCTATTTATTTAAATAAGATGATTAAAAAATAAATAAAGACGAATGTTATACAATACAGGTAAAAGCACGTACCTACTGCTTAATCCTCTCGTACAAAACTATCCGAAAAGCTCTTGTATGCAATTTCCAGACGCTTGTCAGAATCGTTCGGATTGTTTTCTTGCGCAATAACGGTTCACCTAATTGTTTTTCGTGTCATTTTCGCAAAAAACCTATGCTGGAGATGTCACTTTCACCGGTGTCAGTCTCTTAATGGGTGTCCAAAGCAGGTAACTTCTTTTTTAATGTCCATTAAGCGCTGGACCAATTTATCCTTCACTTGGTTTGTAATCCCTCAAGATGGTCATTTATAAAACTCATTTCGGAGTTTTCGATGCTTAAGGCTACACGAGCTGGGTCTTGATTAGTTAATCTTTTCGCAGTATCAACGCTCATTTACAAGGTGTGAGAAATACAAAGGAATCAAAACCCACATATCGTATTATAGATCAAAACAGTTTTTCTCGCAAGAAAATTTAATCATTACTTTCGCATTAGACAATAATGTTATCTTGGTTATCTCGATACAAGTTACCACCTTTTTTGAAGCCCCTGGGTACATCTGTATATCAGAAAGACCTGGTTAGGGCCCGATAATTGAAAACGGGGGCTTGATTTACTACTTTACAGCGGCTTGGAATCCTTTAAATCAGCTTGTTTATTTACCCAGAGCCGATAGGGCGGGCAAACTTTAAAGAAGCCACATACTGGAAAATTCATTAATGAAAAATATTGTTTATATTATCATTTTATGGTACTTAATCAAAAATGAAAATCGGATCGATTATTTATCAACAAACGCGATGGTTATCAGGTATGAGAGAAACCAAATGAATTAAACAGACGAGAAAGATCCAAACTAGATTTATTTGCGTAGTTCTTTAGTGCACTTAATAATATATCATATATATTTTTTTCAAAAATTTTAAATTTCATTTTTTTTCCCCATCGGGTTAAAAAATTTTAAAAAACATTAATTTTTTGTTAAACCATTCAGTACTGATGTATTTAATTTAAAATGTATTTCATTTCAAAGGAAACATTATTTAGATTCATACATGTACATTTTGATATTTTGAAGATTGGAAACAATATCAATGCATATGCTTTATGTCGAATTCCCGTTCTCATTTTTATTCCAGAACAAATGCACTTTTGTGATTCTGGAACAATGTCTGCACCCTATATTCACCGAATACACACATACACAACCACGTTAAATATAAAGAAGAAACGGTGGAGAGCGCCCGATTGTGTTTTAAAAATTCAGGTATTACCCGACTTCATGCTCGAAGATCATTTGGAATGTGTATCGTGTGTTTACTTCTTCAAAATTTAATTTAGTTACTTCAAACGTGAAGGGGTTTGTTCGAACGATGTACTGGAGCTCTCCGATGGAAGGTCCTACACCCAGACGACCTTTTTGTCAACATTCCGAGACGTGTTGTGAGAAACACAAGATGACATCACTATGTGTTTGTGTAGAAAAATCAGACAAACAACATTGTTACCAAACACACTTCGATAATGAAGAACTGCTCTCTAAGATATCGGATATTTCTTTCTTTTTTTTTCCTTGTTTTTTCTGCAAGAAAGAATGTTTGGAAAGATCCCATCATAGTATTTTACACTGAACTTAGAAATTAATTTAGTAACAAATTCAAAATTGACGTGCAATGGTGTTTACGATGTACTTTGAGAGAACCGATATTCCATGTAACCAAATATTAATCAATATTCACATGTAAACTCGTATACAATTCTGTCACATTAAAAAAATATATCACTACATCTTATCATTCATATTATTCGTACAAGATTTCTTATGCTGAATTTTTAAATAAAGCTTTATTTTAAGTCGGACTTATATATCAACATTAACATTAGCTAATAACTAGCTAGTTTAACCGACTTGCACAGTTTTGGGCGTGGAGGGGGTCATATGTGGGAGGAAGCCGGAGTGCCCGGAGAAAACCCACGTGTCCTGAGTGCGACCTACCAATTACCTCTCACATACTACCACTGCGATCACGAGGATCGAACTCGGGTCCGCAGCGGTGAGAAGCAAGTGCTTAACCACTATGCTACCTTTGCATTTGGGAGAGGGATTATATAGGGTACGCCTGTTGCCCAATCCTACCTGAGTTATTCAACAAAATATCTTTAAATTAAATTTAACAATATCTGTTAAATTCTCTGTTATTTGCAGTTTTCTTTTAGAGGTATAAGCTATTCTCTATATATAAAGCTTGTCGTAAGATATCATTGCTGCACTCAATGCCTCTAGCCAGCAACAACTAGAGATTTTTTTTCTATTCATTTACATTTTTAACGAGTTAATTCAATAAGTAATGATAGTGCTATTAGAACACAAAGAGGAACACTCGTAACAGATGACGACCTGTCGACAGCCGATCTATAACCTTGTGGATAAAATAACATGTTTTACATGTCGCGTCATTACTTCTGCATCCCAATGAAAAATCAATTTGCAAGCCACCGTCCCATTTCAACATGACGAAACCTCTCGAGAGAAAAAATTAAACCCATCGAGAAAAGTTGTAAAATGTCGTTTTTCCCTGAATTACAAAAACTTCATGAATACATAGAGTGTAAATGTTTACACATCAGTTCGCCTATATAGTACTAAACAGGAATGCTATAGTGTGTCGTAATTTAGATTCATTCTCACTTGATGTTTTAATCATCGATTTGAATTTGCATTGATAATTAAGCAGGTGTGTTTTGACTTTCTAGTCTTCAGTAAAATCAAATTATATTGCTGTTTGAGATCTTTCAGATTTTCCGAACTTACAAGCTGCAATACCAAAGTCCGCTGTACATTCATTCGTAAAATACATTTTATGAATTTTATCTATGATGTTGGTAAAAAGTGTTATACATGTACAGAGATCGATCGATCGATATATTCAAAAGTTTAAAAAAGAAATGCCATTTTTA